>VDFB02279246.1:216258-252984 GCA_007258455.2 Sequoia sempervirens | reverse complement strand
TCTCTCCTTATTGCAAACATAACATGAGCCTATTGGTAATGGAGCTTGATTATCTCCTTGATTCAGAGGTTTTATTTCAATCATGTTTGGATCCTTGTAAGTGGATGCATAGTTTATTTGAAGCTATCACTTCTCCATTGAGAACTTTGTTGCACAAACAATATCATTTGCTAAATGGCCTACCAATTGACCTCATGTACTGCATAAATGTATACAAAAAATAGACCAAAATCTATCCTAATTGACCTTCCACACTTCTTTGGTGTACCCATTGCACACTAAGGCGTGATTGCTAGTATAAACCATATAAATGGTGAAAAAATCATATATGCATGAGGAGTGAGGGCTAGGAATAAAAGTATAAGACGGAAAAAAGGTGAAATGAGGGAGGTGATGGAGAATGAGTATGAGTTGGACTTATCTAATCCTCTTAACAAATTCGAATGCTTTGGCCACCTCTACGCCTTAAACCCTCGTATTTCTTTTTATTTCAAAGCTGCATTAAGTAGACTTAAAAGGAAAATATCCCATGCATGCTTTAAAGGTTGATTGACTTATTGAACAATGAGTTGGCGTATTGAAAGAGTGTTAAATGTATATAATTGATTTATCGAATGTCTTAGGACACTTGTATACAATCTCCATGCTAAGAATCTAACATATAGGTCAAAGAGATCTAAGAAATTATAAATAGTTTAGACAAAAAGCTGTTAGCACAATTAGTTATATTATATTGTATGTCTAGCGGCGGGTGTTTGAGTCTGTAGTTAAACTGTTTATTCAACTTACCCCTTCCAACCGCTTCTTCCTTTGTATAAATGCTTTGGGATCATCGAATAATATATATCAAGCATTTGGCCCTTCATATGTTATCAGAACTGCAAACGCTTATGGGAGTTGGAAAGGAGTTTTGCGAAAAGCCATGGAAATTTTATCGGTAGAGCACTATTCATTGGCTTGATGTGAATGACCCAGATGGATTCGATTCTATGTTCAACCTTGTACTTGTGCTGGTAGAGAGTCCATTGATTTAAACCTGGAACTGCACGACAGTCATGTCACTCCACAAGGGAATACTTAGATTGTTGTAACTCAAAGACATTTGGGAAATTAATTATACTAGTAAGTATACCTATTGTGTAATGGGCTCGCTGATATGACACTTGCATGCACTGCTACATAAGTAGATAGGGAGAACGAAAGAAGTGCACATTTTGTTTTTTCTTCTATTGATTGGAATTCATGGCATAAAGTACAAAGAGTGAGGAGATTCAGAGCAAATACATCTTTAAGGTGGAAATGCTTCGGAGCATTCGGTGACTAGAGAGCTATCTGTTAAGGTGAGGGCTTCTTGTAACTGCAGATCAAAGGAATGATCATACCAATCGTCATAACGGAGACTATATTTCTTCAGGCGATTGCCAATGACATTGCAGTATTGAATGATGATCCAATCCGCTGTATAGTGCTCCACCGATAGTATAAAAATGAAAAATATTTTGAATGACTTATTTATCGCCATCTTTCTCCAGTAACGACTTGCAAGTAGAGTCATCAAATGCAGATAGGCATGTTAGGGAATCTTACTCTATTAATATCTACTCATGGATTTTAACATTAGAGAGTTTTACATGCCTATGAAACGACTTCATTTTTGGCAACACAATGTGGGCATTACCCTAACTACTCAAATATTAAACAAACCAAGCAAATGCATAGAGGACACCAACGACTCAAAGAATGTTGTCTCAAGGCCAATATTGTTTAGTATCACCTCATTTTGAGAAACGATATTCAGGCTAAGTCCAAGTTTTGGTATTTTTTGAGGAAGCTATGGAAGGTGAAGAAGACAATGGATGAGAGATATTTTGAGAAAAATCTAACACTAATAAAGAATTATGGTATCTAGCTTCATTAGTTGAATAAAACTAGCTATCATAACATTTACAAGGAGTATTTGGACACCATAAATGATGAGATAGATTTTTATTAGAGGATGTGACAATCTTGCATTCAAATTATCAAGCTAGCAACTATTCTTGCAAATATTTGCAAGTGTGAAAGTATCAAGAAATTGTCTAATATATGTGATTGCACATAAATCACACAAAGTTGCTGCTCTGTTTCCCCCAAAACAGAGGAATACAAATGCGGAATAAACAAAATAGAAGGAGACAAATCTGGGCATGCAATGTTTTCCTTTTTATATTAAATATGCTGGAAATGGAAATACTTGAAGAATTAAACATAAACTACTAAAAGATAAATCTAAGCTACAAACTTCAATCTGCTGGGAGCAATCAATTGCTCAACCAGCTTCAAGTAACTTCAGGAGCTACTAGGAGCTCACTGGCCCGAGCTACGCAGAGCTCTTCAGGAGCAATCTCTGCTCACACAAAAAACAAATAGTTGCTGTTGTTCAGGAGCTTTAAGAAGCTCACACAGGAAAACATTCTCTGTCTATAGACTGCTGCTGCATAGAAAGTTCTTCTTCCTCCAATTGAGTCTTCTCAACTGAGTCTTCTCTGGTGACAGAATAATCTGCCTTCATTTTTTTTGTTGTCTTTCAACTCATTCCCTCTCAAATTCGAAATCACCTACTAGCATTGAATTGGAATTCAAAAATTCCTAACTTCATTAATTCCTTCTACAGTCTTCAGGTGCACATCAAGAGCAAGTGGGGAAGACAATCCCCAAAAAAATCTTTCAGCCGTAGGCATCGAATGCCCTTGACAGGTAGGTGGACGGGAAGAGGCTCAGGAGCATTTAATTTTCCAACACTCCCCCTTGATCCTGAGCCGAAAAAACAAGATCAATCTTGATCCAAAACAACAACGTCCAAACTGGTTCTAAGGCGCTCAAAACTGATCTTGCTCAAAGACTTGGTGAATATGTCTGCTAGTTGCTGCTCAAACCTACAAAATGCCATTTTAATTTCATTATTCTCAACCAATTCTCTGATAAAATGATACCTAATTTCAATGTGCTTGCTTCTTCCATGAAACACAAGATTTTTTCGTCAAAGCTATCGATGAAACATTGTCACAGAAAATCACTGTTCCATCCTCTTGTTCTTCCATCAAATCTGCCAAGATTCTTCTCAGCCAAATAGCTTGACATGCTACTGCATTTGCTGCTATATACTCAGCCTCTGCTGTAGACAAAGAAACAATAGGTTGCTTCTTGGAAGCCCATGAGATGACTCTCGAACCCAAATGAAAAACATAGCCCAATGTGCTCTTCCTATCATCCAAACTTCCTGCCTAGTCACTGTCCGTGTATCCAACCAACCCAAATTCATTTGCTGCTGTGTACAGAATGCCATATCCTTTGGTTCCTTTCACATACCTTAGGATTCTTTTACCCGCTTGCTAATGGGTGTCCCGTGGAGTCTCCATAAACCTGGAAATAAGACTCACACTGTGCATTATATCAGGCCTAGTTGTTGTTAAATACATTAAGCTTCCAACCAAACTCTTAAACATGGTCAGATCCACATTGCTGCTGCAATCTTCTTTGCTCAACTTCAGACCTATGGCTGTTGGTGTTGGGGCAGACTTGCTTTCAAGCATTCTAAATCTCTTCAAGATCTCATTTGCATATTTTTCTTGAGAGATAAATATACCATCATGCATTTGTTTTACTTCTATGCCTAGAAAATATCTCAAGAGACCTAAGTCTGTCATTTCAAACTCTCTTTTCATGGCCTCTTTAAAATCAACAATGAGGAAATCATCATCCCCGGTGAAAACTAAATCATCTACATACAAAACAACAATAAAAACCTTACCATTTGCTGACTTGATGTAAAGAGTGGGCTCACCATTGCTTTTGCTAAATCCATTGCTCATCAAATATGATTCAATCCTATTGTACCATGCCTGTGGAGCTTGCTTTAGCCATAAAGAGCTTTCTTTAGCCTATACACCTTGTGTTCTTGACCCGAAACTTCATATCCGAATGGCTGCTCCACATAAACCTCTTCTTTCAACACTCCATTTAGGAAGGCGAACTTCACATCCATTTAAAATACCTTCCACATGTGCTGGGTTGTGATTGCTATGACTGCCCGCACGGTTTCCATTCTTGCAACAGGTGCAAACGTCTCATTATAATCTCTCCCAAACTGCTGTTTGTACCCTTTGACAACTAATCTTTCCTTATGCTGGTCTATCCTTCCTTCGGCGTTGCACTTCTTGTAGACCCATTTCACCCCAATAACTTGCTTGTTGGGAGGAAAATCTGTTAGCTCCCATGTGTTGTTCCTCTTTATTGCATCATCTCCTCATCCATGGCCTCACACCATTTCTCCTATTCCACAACTTCTTCAAAATAAATTGGATCACCATGAGAAAATAATGAAAATTCACACTCTCATCAAATTCTTCATCATACCTTTCATTTTGGTAGGTCTCCCTTAGAATCTTAGTCTTCTTTGGCATTAGGGAAGCGAGAGGTGGTTCTAAAATTTCACTGCTGCTGCTGCTATGCTGAACAGATAGGTTTAGGAGCTGTTGGGAGCTTTCAGGAGCTCTACCGGCCATTTCAGGAGCTCTCATGAGCTCTTCAGGAGCCAATCTTTTGGCTGCTTGCCTTTCTATCTGCTCACTTTAGGAGCTTTCAGGGGACTTTCAGGAGCTCAACTGGCACCTTCAGGAGCCAATCCTCTGGCTGACTATGACAGTCTACCTAACTATCTTGCTGGCTGTCTTCCGGCTTCGGGAGCCGTCCGAAGCTTTTAGGAGCTTCTGCAGACTCGTCTTGCATAACTTCATGCTCAATTTCTTCTTCTTCAGGCGATGTTAGGAGTGGTTCTGAGCTGTCAGAATCTACCACTCCATCTCATGACTTATCTTCTAGGAACTCCACGTCCCTACTAATGACTATCTTTTTGGTGACCAGATTGTATAGCCGATAGGCTTTGGACTCTTCACTATAGCCCGTGAAAATGCATTTTTCACCCTTGTCATCCAATTTCTGCCTGTTTTCCTTAGGCATGTGTGCATATGCTACACACCCGAACACTCTCAAGTGCTCAACCGTCCACTTGCGTCTCGTCCATGCCTCTTGAGGTATCTTGTCATGAACCGCCTTTGTTGGAATTCTATTAATCAAATAAATAGTTGTTTCTACAACCTCTCCACAATATTTAGTTGAGAGTCCTTTTGCTTTCATCATGCTCCTTGCCATCTCCACGATGGTCCTATTCTTTCTCTCAGCCACTCCATTTTGCTGTGGAGTATAACTGGCTGTTAGCTCCTTCTTGATGCCATTTTGCTTGCAAAAATTCACAAACAAATTAGAGACATACTCTCCTCCACGATCTGACCTTAGGAACTTGATAAAATGTCCACTTTCCTTTTCAGCCTGGGCCTTAAACAACAAAAGCTTATCAAAAGCTTCAGATTTATGTTGCAAAAAATAGACCCATGTCTTACGGCTATAATCATCAATGAAAGTCAAAAATTTTTCTCTTACCAATAGAAATGATTTGCATAGGGCCTACCAAATCAGTGTGCACCAGCTCCTATGGTGCTCTTGCCCTTGTAGAGTTTCCCGATTGAAAGGGTTTCCTATGTTGCTTTCCCAAAATGAAAGCCTCACATCTAATAATAGGCTCTACTATCCTTGGAAAACCATCAATCATTTTGTTCTTGGATAGAAGACTCAAACCAACATAGCTTAAATGTCCATACCTGAGATTCCATAGCTTGGAGGGATCTTGAATGGTACTCTTGAGCACTACATGATGTACTACTGTACATTCTCCATTCTTGAGAGGTGTAGCAATAGATTGAGATGAGAAGCACATCTCAATCTTCAATGGAAACATCTGATTCTTTGTCATTTGGACTGCTGCAAACACCTTCGTCCTCTCATTCTTGTCATAAATAATGCATTGACCCTTCTCCATCAGCACTTTGTATCCATTTTGGATTAGCTAATCAACACTCATGAGGTTATGCTTTAACCTAGGAGCAAGAAATACATTATGTATCTCCTTCTCACCTTGCTTGTTGCGGATCATAATAGATCCTCTTCCAACAACAGGAACTACTCCATTGTTCACCATTCTAATTTTAGACTTAACATTTTTATCAATGAAAGAAAAAAGACTTTCATTACCACTCATGTGGTTGCTGCAACCGATATCCAAATACCAGACTTCAGGGCTTCCTTCTTCACCAATGTTGCACATGATGAAGGCTGTGGACTGGTTTCCTTCAGCCACATTCGAATAAGCCACATTTGCACTTTGTTTTGACTGATCTTTTTGCTTTGTCCAACATTCACTCACATAATGCTTGAACTTATGACAGTAGTAGCATTCAACATTGCTCTTGTCACTCTTTAGGTTTGAACTGTTGTTCTTCTTACCTCTTCGGGAGCTGGTCTAAGAGCTACTCGCTCCCTCTTGGCTATTTGCTTGCGCTGAGCTTTCTTCTCCAGCATTACCATGTCTAGATCTCCCTCTACCACATCTGGAGTTGTTTCTACCTCTCCCCCTTCCTCTTGCATTCGACTGAGCTTTAAAAGATTTCTCTTGGGAGGAACTTGCAAACCTATTTAGGCGCTGTTCATGGGTTTGCAGAGAACCCATCAGCTTATCAACAAACAACGTTGTGAGATCCTTTGACTCTTCAATGGCAATCACCACTGTATCAAACTTCATGGGTAAGCTCTTGAGGACTTTCTCCACAATCCTCTGATCATCAATGATCTTAGCATTCACTCTCAACTAGTTTATCAAACTAGAGAGTCTTGTGTGGAAAACATAAATGGACTCACTGTCCTTCATTTCAAGAGTCTCAAACTCTCTTCGAAGCATCTAGAGCTTCACCAATCTGACCTTGTCAGGCCCTTTATAATAGGTTTGGAGGATTTCCCAAGCTTCCTTTGCATAGTTAGTTGCTGCTATTCTAGGAAAAATGGCCTATGTGAAGGCTGCTTCTATCAAACTCAATGCCTTAGCATCTTTCCTCCTTAACTCCTTCAACTGGTTTTTTTGGTTGTTTGTGAGCATAGTATATGTTGTTGGGTCAGTGACATCATTGAATCCATTGACCACAAACTCCCACAAATCATTAGCGACCATAATGGTCTTCATCTTCTTTTCCCAAACATCATAGTTCTGTCCATTAAAGGATGGTGGCTACTGCCAGCTCTTTCCTTCATCTCTAGCCATGTCTCCTACACAAAAAAGACTCAATACCTAGATAAAACAAATGCCTTAACTCACAAGGAAATGGGGCCTATGGCTCTGATACCATGTATAATATATGTGATTGCATAGAAATCACATAAAGCTGCTACTCTGTTTCCCCCAAAATAGAGGAATAGAAATGTGGAATAAACAAAATTGAAGGAGACAAATTTGGGCATGCAATGTTTTCCTTTCTATATTAAATATGTTGGAAATGGAAATACATGAAGGATTAAACATAAACTACTAAAAGCTAAATCTAAGCTATGAACTTCAATCTGTTGGGAGCAATCAACTGCTCAACTAGCTTCAAATAACTTTAGGAGCTACTGGGAGCTCACTGGCCTGAGATACGCAGAGCTCTTCAGGAGAAATCTATGCTCACACAAAAAACAAACAATTGCTGATGTTCAGGAGCTTTCAGAAGCTCACATAGGAAAACATTCTCTTTCTATAGACTGCTGCTGCACAAAAAATTCTTCTTCCTCCAACTGAGTCTTCTCAATTGATTCTTCTCCGATGACAGAATAATCTACCTTCATTTTTTTTTGTCTTTCAACTCATTCCCTCTCAAATTTGAAATCACCTACCAGCATTGAATTGGAATTCAAAAATTCCTAACTTCATTAATTCCTTCTGCAGTCTTCAGGTGCACGTCAGGAGCAAGTGGGGAAGGCAATCCCCAAAACAATCTTTCAGTTGCAGGCATTGAATTCCCCTGATAGGTAGGTGGATGGGAAGAGGCTCAAGAGCATTTAATTTTCCAACAGAAATTTCATGATCCTAATATCAAGTTTTCTTTGGCGCATTGTAAAATCAAGGCACTAGCAAGAAAGTTGAAAATAACCTTCAAGGCATCCAAATCAAACTTATTTATGTAATGGGTTGTCCTATTGGAGGTTGGTGGCACCAGAGGATGGAGGAATTTCCAGCATCTCAAGTCAACTTCTCGCTTTGAGATGGTGTTTTGCATTAGAAGATTTTTTTTTCTTTCTTGTTTTCTTTGTTGATGCTAATGGATTTCAAGAATACATATATTGTGAAGTTTGATTTTTGGAGACAGGTGAGGAATTTGGTGTTGAACTCAATATGGATTATTGTCCAATTAATTTATGAGACTGTGATTGAGAATTATACCCTTACGAGGGTCATTAGACAACTTGATGGAGCCCTCTTTTGCAGAGTTGAATATGGATTGTTTTCAAATAATTCAAGAACCGGATTTGGGAGTTCAAGAAAATGGTGGTCCAAGAATTCAGGAATTCAACTGAAAGCTACAACTTTACGAGGGTTATAAGGCAACTTGATGGAGTTCTACTTGGTTTAGGATTTATTTCTTCAAAGGAAAATCTTCTCAAGAATGTATATTTATTTTATAATCAACAAGATTGGTTTTGTAAGCCTTAAGGGGGGTCCCTTGGCAAGGTAATTTTGTGGTTTCAAGAACAATGTAATAAGGGGGGAATGTTAGCATAATTATTTATATTACATTGTATGTCTAGCGGTGGGTGTTTGAGTTTTTTAGTTAAACTATTTATTTAACTTACCCCTTCCAACCGAGCTTCTTCCTTTGTACAAATGTTTTGGGATCATCGAATAATATATCAATCACTTGTCCCTTCGAAAACATGTGGTCAAAACAATGAGCCAATAGATAATCAAACTAGTCCACTTTAGAATCATACACTCCTCTACAAGAGTAACTCATCCCACAATCGTAACACATGAAGAATATTGGATCATACAATTGAGGGCATCAATCGATTCTATATTCAACCACCAATCTGTTTTATAGTCATAGGAATAATAAAACATTTCATAGATATAAGAACACTCGAACAAATTGTTTTTCCACAAATAGATCCATCTGAAGGTAATAAGAGACATAAATGAACTAACCAACAAAATAACATATTGAATAACATTTAATGCCCCAACAAATGTACATAGAGGCCCTTGCTTATATAGAGTAAGGTAATGTATGGAAGGTAAAAAACTAACTAAAGGTCTAGACATCTAATATAGATGGATCAAACTAAAGTTAGACGTGCATAATAGGTGGAGATAACTAGGTGAACTAGCTTGGTAGGAGTGTAAATAATCCTAGACTAGATAAGAGTCAATTAGATGCCCAAATCAAGGGCACATGATTTATTAACACAAGTAGTTAAGTGATCTTATCCTAGCTAGTTGTATATAATGAACTGTAGTAACAAATTAAATGTAAATAAAATGAAATACACCATCTCTTACACAAGACTATAAAGGTCATTTAAAGATGCTCCAAAGGGTCTACATGTAATGTTCAAATTAAGTGCTCTTTTACCCTCATCATAATATGACTTCCAAGTAGTGTAGTGTCATATCCAATGTATGTCAAAAATTCCTCCAAGGGTGGCACCCTATTCTAAAAGGTCCCAAATATTACACTACTTTAATATATTAAATTTGCCAAAGATTTCTAAGGTGTACACAAATTGTTCATAAATTTCTAACAATCTCTCACTTGCATATAAATTACATGACAACATAAGTAGTTTCAACAAAACAGACTCACAACTAGGGTACAAATTCTCAAAATTAAAAATGCATTATCTATACTCTTTTGTACTCATTAGTTTTGGCAATAAATATGTAACATTTGTTAAAGTATCCATGTTTTCAAAGATAGGATTCCTTAAAAGGAAATGCAACTAATTCCTACTTAATCCAAAGATCAAAATAATGCATGTAATTAGGTCTAAGTAGTTTCAATAGCACAATGATAGTAAATACATGGTATACCTTAGGAAGTCCCTTAAAATGGAAAACTCAGTCTCTAAAGCACATCGAAATATATTACTCTTAAAACAAGTTTACACTAAAATCTAGAAAAAAATAATAGGAAACAATGCTAAAATAAGGTTCAGGTTCTATACTTAACTACACCTATGGTAGTGGTTGGTGAATGGAGGGCTAGAATTTACTTGATTTAGTGAATGTTTTAGATTGAAAGTTGGTTTGAATTTGGATTAAAATTAGTTGGAGATGAATGGCTAGGATTTTTTTGAATAGCATGATGACTAGGATTTTGGATTGATGACTTGTCTTTATTTTAAATTTTAATTATGGACGAGACACGATTGTTGTATTGGTGAAGATTAGATAAGGACTAGGGATATAGGCTAATTAATTAATTAGTGGAGATGGACCGTGAGAAATTAATTCAATTGAATAAATATTATATGATGGAGGAGTGTTAGAGGCTAAATCCTAATTAATTAAATAAACACAATTCATCTAATTAATTAAATAAATATTATTCTTCTAATTAATTACTAGTTCATGATGCTTACAAGAAGATTAATATGATGATAAAAGTGATGATTTTAAATGTATCATAAGAATGTGATCTAATTTTATATGTATGGTTTGCTTTGCCAGGTCTTCCCTTAGAATTCTCTAACCCAAGATCCTTGAATTAATTGGTAACTCTTTTGGAAAATTCATTCAATCAGATTCCTTAATGTCTGAAAATTTCTTAAAAATCTGCATTTGTGTCTTAATAAACCCTATTAAATTTTTTCCCAAATGTGTAAACTTAAAGTCATTAGATGGTATTTGGTGCCAATCAGTAGTTAAAGATTCAGATTGGTTTCATAAGGCAATGATGGATCTAGATGCCCCCCTCTTTAAACGGATCAAATTATCTCCTTTGAAAAATTGTGATAGACCTAGGGATAATCTTGCGATGTAGAGTAATCATGGAGTAAACTCTATTAAAGCTAGTATAGGTTTTGAAGTTAACATTTTCCCTACCATAAAGACAACATCTCAGAAGGAAAATATGCCATACCCGCCAATTAACAATGTAGTTAATGCTCGAAATCTGGATGCATCTCCTAACTCAAACCTTGTGGTTGAGATCCAATTGCCTGTTAAGCTGCTTAATCATGATAATGTGTTTATGGAAAACTTCTTAAAGTTTTTTAACTCCCCGAATGTGCATTCAATATGGGAAGGGAGTTCATACTCAAAACCATTTTGATGTGATTTCTCCAGATATCCTTGCTGGAATTTGTCCTGGGTCTGAAGGCAAATTACCTTCTCTTAAGGATTTCGTGCCGGTAAAAAGCCCAAGATCTTCGCCCTTGAAAAAAGGCCCAAGAGAAAAGGAATTGCAGGAAAAGTCTACAGTTGTTAAGATTATAAAGGTAAATTTGGATTCATCCCTTTCAAATAGAAAATCTCTATTTAAAGGAGAATTTGATAAGGCTATTTTCCCCCTTTCTGGGTCATCTTCTCAAAAGTCAACTAAGAGGAAACCGAGAGTGACTTTGAATTCCAAAGATCTTAAAACTCCTCCATTGGTTTAGATATGCACTCCCAAACAAGCTGATGAAAACCAAAATAAGGCAAGCCATGCCATGGTTGTATCTCCCCCTCCAGAACTTATTTTTGGCCTCTTAGAGAAACATTGCCAAGATTTGATTGAGCCCGCGGGTCTGAAAAGAAAATCACAATCAACATTTGACTTATTTGGTTTTTTGGCTGATCTGGTTTCTAAATGTGAATATCCAAACCCATTTTCATTGGATCAACTTTTAATTGATAAAATTCAGAGGATAATTAGGAAATCAAAAGAAAACTTTAATGAGGACATTCAAGGTAAATTTTTAGCAGTTGTGATAAAGATTTAATGCAAGTTGAAAAATATCTTTGCATCCCAACATTAAGGTCTTCACCTGAGTGAATTAACTCTACCAATACTCTGGAGTTTGGAAATCAAGGGAATTTGGTCTTAAGTCCAATTCCTAAGGATAGTTTGCCTATCTCTCAATCTCCAGTATCACCTTCCCTTCCAACTTCCTCACCTTCCAAAAGGGGTCATAAGCGAAAACAATTGAAAACACAAATTGAGATTGATGCTGGTATTCAAACCACTTTAGTCTCTCCTGCAAAAAAGAAGAGGACCTTTAGTCCTCCATTGACTAGGTCTGGAGCAGCTAAATGCAACCTGCAGCTGGAGTTTTCTACTAGGTTTCCTTCTCACACAAAAACTCAGGGGAAGAGGGGAGAGAGTTCCTCCCCTCAAGTGCAATGAAATTTCTAACTTGGAATGTTAGGGGCTTAAATTACCCTAACAAGCGACGTCTTCTCAGGCATCAAATAGAAATTGCAAACTTTGACATTGCTCTCCTACAAGAAACAAAGTTGAGTGTTACGTCTGCTGAATCTCTCTTTTTGAAATGGTCTCAATGGAATTTTTCTTCCCATTCGGCTTCAAGAGCATCTGGGGGCTTAGCCTCTCTATGGAATGATTCCTCAGTGGATTTAAAGGTAATCTGTTCCTTTCCTCACTGGGGTCTTGCCATAGTCAAAAGCAGATTCTTGGATATAAAATTTTGGCTCTTTAATGTTTATGGCCCTATTTCTACAAACGTGAAACAAAGTTTGTGGTTGGCTATTTCTTCAATCCTCCACATCTTATGAAAATCCTTGGTTGTGATTGAGGTTGATTTTAATGCCATCATGGATCCGTCAGAAAAGGTAGGGGGCATAATTCCAAATAGGAGGGTAATGGAAGATTTTAAAAATTTTGTGGGTAATAATCATCTTTTTGACTGCAAACCACAGAACGATATTTTTACCTGGACTAGTAAAAGGAAGGATTTCTGTCAAATTGTTGAAAGGCCTGATCATTTTTTAATATCCTTGGCCTGGTTAGATACAAATCTTGATATTTTTTCAACAATTCTTGGTCTACCCGGTTCTGATCATTTCCCTTTGACATTCAATATAATTGAAAATTGGGCCCCTAATAGGGTTCCTTTTAAGTTGGAACCAATGTGGTTTAGGGATGCCTCTTTATTCCTTATATTAAATATTGGTGGAAAAATTACCCCTTCTTTCTTGGCTCTCGTATGTTCCAGATGGCAAAAAATTAAAATTTATAAAAGGGAAAATCAAGATTTGGAACAAACAACATTTTAAGAATTTTTTTTCAAAAAGAGTAAGACTTCAAAAAGAGATTGAGGGTCTAAACGGATTTATTATTTCTAATGGTATGAACCCTTCTTCATATGATAAAAAATTCTTGATGTTCGACCTGGAAGAAGTTCTTCGTCAGGAAGAATGCTATTGGAGGAAAAAATCAAGAGATATTTGGTTAGCTGATGGGGATAGAAACACAAAAAAATTTCATGCCTCTGTAAAAGTCAATAGAAATAAAAAGAGAATCTCTTTAATTAAAAACAGTGGTGGCATCCTTCTTGTGGATGAAAAGGATATAGTAAATGAAGCCACCACTTTTTTCAAAAATCTACTCATGGTGGAGCCTACAATAATTAACAATTATTTTTTGGATGCTATCCCCTCTTTAGTTTCTCAGGATGAAAATAGGGCATTAATGTCCCCTTTCTCCCTTGAGGAAGTGAAAGAGGAAGTTTTTGAGATGTCTCCTGAAAAATCTCCAAGCCTAGATGGGTTAACGGTTGCTTTCTTCCAAAAATGTTGGGACTTCGTTGGGTGGGATGTTTGGCGGGCATTGGAAGAAGGTAGGCAGAATAGGACAATTCTCAAAGACTTCATTACAATTATTCCAAAGTTGGAGTCTCCTTCCACCTTTGCTGATTTTAGACCTATTTCGTTGTACAACACCATTTATAAAATCTTCACAAAAGCTATTTCTTCTCGTCTGGCCAAGATTATTCCAAACATTATTTCTAAGGAACAAGGAGGTTTTGTTCCTGGTAGGGAAACATCTGAGGGTGCTATTGTAGCGCATGAAATTCTACACTCCATTAAGGTTCATAAAATCCCTGCTATGATTCTCAAAGTAGACATGATGAAAGCTTACGTTAGAGTTAATTGGGAATTTTTGTTGGCTGTCTTGCATAAATTGAGTTTTTCTTCAAGCTGGATTAAATGGATTTAGTCATGCATTTCCTTTGCGAGTTTCTCAGTTTTTTTAAATGGTTTTTCTTATGGTTTCTTCTCCTCTACTAGGGGCATTAGACAGGGTGATCCTTTATCACCTCTTCTCTTCATTCTAATGGTTGAAAGCTTGAGCAGGGTAATTAAAAGGGAAAACTCAGACAATTCTTGGAAATGTATTCATATCCCACATACGCAACAATGTCATACTCATGGTTTATTCGTTGATGATACTTTGTTGTATGGCCATGCTTCTATTCCTGAAGCCAAGGAAATTAAGGAAGTTATAACTGATTTTTCTATGGATTCTAGACAAAGAATTAACCCAACAAAATCCAAGATCTTTGTGCTAAATGTCCCAGAATTTATTCAAAACATGTAAAATTTTGGGGTTTCGCAGTTGGGTCATTCTCGTGTTCCTATCTTGGTATCCTGTTCTTTATTGGAAATAATTTGAATATCTTTTGGGAAAGGATTTGTAGTATAATATTAGACATAATTTTTTCATGGAGGCACAAATGGCTTTCCTTTGTTGGTAAGATACAAATGATAAAAGCGGTTCTAAATTATGTCCCTATTTACATGATGTCAGTCTTGCAGGCCCCATGTGCTACATTAAATCAACTAAGATCTATCTTGCTTTCTTTCTTATGGAATGACAATGTGGGGGGTAAAGAAAAGTTGTCTCTTATTGCCTGGGATAAGGTTTTCCTACCCAAGGAGTGGGGGGGTTCTAGTATAAGAAATCTTAAAATTCAAAATGCTGCATTAGGGGCTAAGCTTACCCAAAAATTATATCAGAATCCACATTCTAGATGGGGTAGAATTTTGTTTTCCAAGTATCCGCACTCCTGCCCCAAGGAATATCTCTTCAAGGCGACTTCTTTACCTAAAGGATCTGCTATTTGGAACTACATTGCTTCATGTAGATTAGTCATTCTGCCCCATCTTTCTTGGCTAGTACACAATGTTAAAAAGGCTAAATTTTGGGATGATAAATGGAATGGCTTTCCTGTTCTTTCTTCAGTTTTAGAATTGGAAAACCTAATGGATCTTCTCAAAAATATTTGGGGCATTTATGTTGCTGATTATTTCAATGTTGTATTTGTAGATTCTATTCCCATTGTTTCTTGGAAATCTATTGATGATCTTTATATCTCATTATCCATGAAAGAAATTTATAGAAAAGAAATGGCCAAAAGGAATATTGTCTACTCGGATAAAGATGATGTGCTGATCTGGACTAAATAAAAAATGGGGAACTATAATGTTAAAGATGGATACAATTCTCTTTTATCTGTGATATGTAAGCTGACCTTCCTCATATTCTGTTATGGGATGAAGCATGTCTCCCAAAGGCAGGTGCTTTTTCTTGGGTTGTTGTTAATGGTAAAGTTCTAATAGTTGATAGGCTTGACAGGTTGGGTTTAGTTACTATTTTTCCTTGTGTTTTCTGTGGCTACTTCCTTGAGTCGGTGGATCATATTTTTGTACTTTGTCCATTTGCACAGAGCTGTTGGTATTGAATTTTTTCCAAATTGGGTTGGAGTTCAATGATATGTCCTTTATCTATCTAGTTAAAATCATGGCCTTTATTGCATTGCTCCTCCTTTTTTCACTATTTTTGGGTTGTTTCCCCCTCTCTTATCATTTGAAAAATTTCGAAGGAACAAAATAAAAGAATCTTTAGAAACAAATGTTCTTCCTTGGAAGAAGTACTCATTGCCTTGGAAGTATCAATTTCTGAAGTGGTTCAATATCACATATTTAAAAAAATTGAAAGTCTAAATTTTTTCTCTAATTGAGATGGATTTATAATTAGAAATTGGCCTATGCTAAAATATTTATCGTTTCATGGGTCTTTTCCCAATAAAGTGGATAAAATATTGGCTCGTAAAGTGGCCAAATGGATTCCCCCTCTTGAAAACTTCTTCAAGCTAAATTATGATGGGGCCTCAAGGGGAAATCCGGGTAAGTTTGGGGTTGGTGTAGTTATTTCGGATTCAAAAGATAATATAATTAAAGCTTCCTGTAAGAAGTTACCTGAGGGCACTAACAACAGGGCTGAATTGGAAGCCTTGAGCTTGGGCTTGGATCTTGCAAGATCTCTTCAAATTAATAATTTAATTATTGAGGGAGACTCAATGGTAATCTTTCACGCAGTCTCAAACCAAAAAATTCTTATTTGGCAACTATAGTATCTCCTTGATAGAGTTTTGCTCTAGTTAAAATGGTTTGCTCAATATTCAATCTCACATTGCTTTAGAGAAGTTAATTTCATGGCAAATTTATTGGCAAATAAGGCCATTGATGAACACATTTCTTATAGGGAATTTACTTCAAAGGATTTAATAGGTGCTTAGTGCAAGATTTGGAAATAAAGGTATTGTGCATGTTAAGGCAAGCCTTGGAAAGTGCAAGTTTACTGGTCTTATGGAGTCTTTTACTGGTATTGGGTGCTTCATGGTGAAAGGAAAATTCTATTGCCTCTTTTTCTGAACTTCTTTCTCATTTTTTAATTATCATCAGGGATGTGCTGATGGTTGTCAAGCTGGTTATTCTTATGGCTAAAATTTTTGTGCAGCCTTATTTATTATGCATTTTGGATTTGTGTTGAATATCAGATAGTTACACTCTAGAAAATGGTTCCTGGCTCTTCACTTCCTGTTTGATGTGGCGGCTTGGTCTCAGTACAAGTCTGCTAGATCTCTTAAGAAGATTATGGAGGAGTTTTGACTTGAACACTTATTACCTATTTCATACTATGAGGCTTCCTCCAACACTAGTGATGCGACATTGGATTAACTTTCTCTGTTGTTGATTCATTATTGTCTGTAAAAACTTTATGGGGAGTTTGCGGTTGGGTAGTTGCTTTTCTATTTCTATTACTCTTTGATTTGGGCTTTTTGTATTCAGCAGGGTGGTGGTTGGTTTCTGTTGGGATTTGGTTTCTCATTTTTATTATGTACTATCCTCTCGGGGCTACAACCAGAGGTTTTATTCTTGGTTCTTTCTTGCCGGTATGCCCCTTTTATTTCTTGGTTTTTTCCTACCGGTATGCCCTTTTTTGAACCAGGTTCTTCTAAAAACTTTTATTTCTATCAATAAAATTGTTTAGTGGTGATGCCACTTTTATTTAAAAAAAAATACACTACTTAATACAAAGATCATTTGATAAAAAAAATTAAGTCACTAAGACAATTACCTATTATTTGACATGCAAATATATCTCAATCATTTTATCTCAATTTATAAAATGTTCCTAAAGTTCACCATACCATGGGAGTTTTGATAAAGCTAAAAATGAGTATAATTTAAAAAATAAATTAATAAGCCTTTATCATTTCCTATTTGAACACAAAATTTCTTTTTTGATGTGGTACAACGATCATTTGTTCAGAGTTCACACCGTACATGCTACATAAATAGCATAAAGATAGGAAGTGTGTATATTTCCACGCATCTGTATAGATGAGGCTTATCTTTGAAGAGATCTTTCACTCTCCAATTGCATAACAATTGAAATACAAGGTCCTGAGATGAAAAATGTAGCTGAAGAAAATACAAACCCTATAAACTGTTGTAATATTTTTTGTAAGAGTAAAGGACTGTATGAAAAGGTCAGCGACTTCTCTCTTATCTGTGATGTTGAAGTTGCACTCCTTGTGTTCTTAACGGCTGGAAAGTTGTACAAATTTGGTAGCCCCAGCGAAGGAGCCCTTTTTCCCCACAACCAATTTTTTTGTCATGATTTCATTATCAATTATCATATTGTGATTTGTTTTTTAAGATTTGTTAGAGATTTATAGAAATGGAGTTTGATATAAATAGAATAAAAGGTTTTTTTTTCCATTATGAGGTCGAAGATAATATATAAGATAGTAGACGATGGGGAATGTAAGGATAAGAAAACCAATGCCTATGCTATTTTTATAAAATAATTTGCGATTTGAATTTTATAAGTTTGATGATGGTGAAAGGATAGCAGGCCAAGAGACTTGTGATTTCATCACATTTTGGGCAACCTTCTATTTGAGATAGGAAAATATGAGAACGAATAGAATATTCATTCTTCAAATTTTGAGTTTTTTTATAATATGACATTACAAGAATACACGAGTTATGTTGTAGGTATTCCAAAGAAATCAAACTAATAAACTATTTAAAATATAAACATGATAGGACTTCTATAAAATTTATAATATATAGATAAAAAATAACAGAAAGATGTCAAGTTTATCACCAAAAAAAACCTACATGTCTATTTTAAGTAAAACATTATGGTCTTCTAAAGTGAGGCTTATGTAAATTCAAGCCTCCTTAAAAATCCAATAACATTACATATATAAAATAATGTGAAGTGAAATTCCTAACTTCATCTTGCTCGAGTCTCTCGGGTCCATACTTTTTGTAACATTACTTCAAAGGATCTATTGAAAACAAGAATCTTATTAAAGAGGGCCTAAACTAATCTTGATTCCAATTTTAACAAGACCTGTAGGCAGCGAAGTTCCTCCAAAGACTGGAAGAACAGTTTTGGCAATCCTAGACCAGGTATTATGAGTAGTGACAGTACAAATCCTTGCTAAAATTAAGGTAGCTTTTGATAATCTGTGGCACACAATCTAGAGAATGGCACTAGCTGCAATGTTTGTTTGTGTTCTCTCCACAAAATAGCATTACCAAGCTAACAATATACCTACAAAACAAACCTCCCAAAATGAGCCTTAGCATATCCACTCACCAACCAAGCTCTCTTAATTCTCCCCACCTCTTCTATGGGATAGTGAACATTCCAACAGTATGCAACAAGCTGGGAGATCATAAGAGAAGAGTGCCATATACCTAATTTGTGGACTATAATGTTGTCTTGATAGCTATCTTACCTACTACAGTCTTCTCTAGAAGGATTTTTGGCTAAGCAAAAAATAAATGCTTGTCAAATGAACCTGTAACATTGTTGGGAAAACAAACCCAACTATAGTGGGAAAAGAATGAAAACATGCACAGCTGAAAGGAGACAAACACAAGGAGAAAAAAATATTTATATATTCGATTTTCTATTTCATCAAAAGTTTTACATTCAAAAATTTACTGACAAAAAACTCAGAGCTAAAGCTTTGTACATGCTTCATACAAAAATTGTGCTAGTTCTGTAGCATCTTCCTTTTGTGTGCTGCTGCTGCGTGCTGGAAACATTCTAGAGCATTGGAGCACTGTCAATGTCCTCTGCTACTGCAGGTTCTCCTGAATTTTCACTTTTGTAGTTCTGCTAAACATTCTTTTTGTCTCTGTCTCTTTCACATTCTTCTCCTTTTTCACTACAGAATACACCATTCTATTCTTCTTTTATCTTTTGTTTCCTTTCCAAAAACTGGCGCCCAATTCAAATTCAACCACCACAATTAATTTGTTGCTGTCCAGGTGGTCAAACATGACAAGGAGGGGATAGTCCAAATTTGATTTCATCTGATGGGGCATTTAATGCATTTTCCCGTTGCAGCTCAGGATTACGAATTCCAACACCCCCCCTTAATCTTGAGCCATTCTGCTCTTCATTATCATTTGAAACTTTTGGTGGGTAACTTTCAGAGCAAATTTTTCGGCGCTCATCACTTTGCAAAAGTTCTAGAGAAACGGACCAAAAGTTCCAGAGCACTGGTGTAAAGTTTCCGGAGCAAACTTGTGTGCATCTATTTTTCATTTTGGAACTATTTTCTGAAGTTCTGGAGCATCTGTCATTTTCTGTGTTTTCTAGAACCAAAGTTCTGGAGCATCTACACTTTTCTATATTTTATTTTTTTGTGTTTTCCAGAACCAAAGTTTCAGAGCATTCTTGCAAACCAAGCCTATTCCTTAGGCGTTCAAAGGATTCTTTTGACAATGCTTTTGTAAAAATATTAGCGAGCTACTACTTAGATTTGCAATAATGAAGTTGAATCTCTCCATGCTCAACCAACTCTCTTATGAAATGATATCGAATTTCGATATGCTTGCTTCGCCCATGAAAGATGAGATTCTTTTTCAATGCAATGGAGGATATGTTGTCACAAAATATGGTTGTACCATCTTCTTGCTGCTCATTCAAATCTGCAAGGATTCTTCTAAGCCAAATTGCCTGACATGCTGCTATATATTTTGCTTCGGCTGTGGAGAGTGAAACTATGGGCTGCTTCTTTGATGCCCATGATATTTATCCTGAACCCATGTGGAACAAATGTCCCGATGTGCTCTTCCTGTCATCTACATTTCCTGCCCAATCACTGTCTGTGAACCCAACCAGCTGAGACTCATTGGAGGCGGTATAAATAATGCCATAGCCTTTCCTACCATTGACATACCTCAAAATTCTTTTTCCTGTTTGTTAGTGTGTGTCCTTAGGTTGCTCCATGAACCTAGAAATCAGGCTTACCGCGTACATCAAATCAGGTCTTGTTGCTGTCAAATACATGAGGCTTCCAACCATGCTCTTGTAGAGGGTTGGGTTAAAATTATTGCTGCTGTTCTCTTTACTTAATTTCAGACCTGTAGCTGTTGGGGTTGGGGCTGGTTTATTGTCCAACATTCTAAATCTTTTCAAGATTTGTTTAGCATAACTTGTTTGTGAAATAAAGATGCCATGATCTGTTTGTTGGATCTCTATGCCTAGGAAATATTTTAGCAAACCTAGGTTTGTCATTTCAAACTCATTTTTCATTGCCTCTTTGAAGTCAGCAATGAAAAGATTACTATTTCCTCTAAAAATTAAATCATCTACATACAAAACAACAATAAGAATCTCACCATTTTCTACCTTGATGTAGAATGTGGGCTCACTACCACTTTTTCTAAAGCCATTGCTCATAAGGTATGAATCAATTCTGTTGTACCATGCCTGTGGTGCTTGTTTAAGCCCATAAAGAGCTTTCCGGAGCTTGTAGACCTTGTCTTCTTTCCCTGGAACTTTGTAGACAGGTGGATGCTCCACATACACCTCTTCTTTCAGCACTCCATTCAAGAAGGCTGATTTCATGTCCATTTGTAATACTTTCCATTTGTACTGGGCTGCAATTGCTAAGACTGCCCGCACTATTTCCAACCTTGCAACTAGTGCATATGTTTCATCATAATCTCTTCCAGGCTACTATTTGTATTCCTTAACAACCAACCTTGCTTTATGTCTTTCAACCTTTCCATCAATAGTGCATTTGGTCTTATAGACTCACTTAACTCCAATGACTGATTTCCCTTTGGGTAAATCAGCGAGCTCCCATGTATTTTTTCTCACTATAGCATCCATTTCTTCATCCATGGCGTTACACCATTTTTCTTCCTTCATGACTTCTTCAAAATACATTGGATCACTATAAGAAAACATAGCAAAATCTGAATTCTCATCAAAGTCATCATACCTTGTGTTGTCATAAATTTCCCTCACACTTCTTGTCTTCTGTGGCATCAATGATGCAAGCATAGGATCATAATTTCTGGAGCTACTTGACTATTGGATTGATGAAGAAGACTACTGCTGTGAACTTCTAGAGCATCTGCCATGCTGGAAGTTTCTGGAGCAACTTCCCTACTAAAAGTTTCCGGAGCTACTACTACTATTTTCTGAACTATTACCTTGCTGTAAAGTTCCAGAGCATCTCCCTTCTGCAGCTTCTTCATCCTCAAGAGGTATTGAAACTAAAATACCTATGTTGCTATCCAATGTTCCATCCCATGACTCATTTTCAATGAATTCAACGTCCCTGCTAATCACCACTTTCTTGGTGATGGGATTGTACAATTTGTAGGCTTTGGATTCTTCACTATAGCCTATGAAAATGCATTTTTCACCTCTGTCATCAAATTTATGCCTTTTCTCTTTTGGCATGAGTGTATATGCCACACATCCAAATATTCTCAAATGCTCAACACTCCATTTACATTTTGTCCATGCTTCTTGTGGGATCCTATTACGAACGGTCTTTGTGGGGCACCTATTTAGAATGTAAACTATTGTTGCTACAACATCACCCCAATACTCATTAGACAAACCTTTTGCCTTCAACATGCTTGTTGCCATCTCCGTGGTGGTTCTATTCTTTCTTTTAGTCACTCCATTTTGCTGTGGAGTATACTAGGCTGTGAGTTGTCTCTGAATACCATGAGACTTGCAAAAATTCATAAAATCTTGAGAGATATACTCTCCCCCTCTTTCCGTTCTGAGGACTTTGATATAGTGTCCGCTTTGCTTTTCAGCCAATGCCTTAAACTCTTTGAATTTCTCAAATGCATCTGATTTGTTCTTCAAAAAATACACCCAAATTTTTCTACTATAGTCATCTATGAGTGTCATAAAATAAACATTTCCTCCTAGGGTTGGGGTCTTCATGGGACCACACAAATCTGAATGCACCAACTCTAATGGTGCTCTAGCTCTCCTAGAATGTCCTGATTGAAAAGGTTTCCTATGCTCTTTACCTAGGATGCATGCTTCACACTTTCCATCAGGCTCTACAATTGTTGGTAGGCCCCTAACCATATCTTTTTTAGCTAAAATATTTAAACTAGATTAACTTAGATTCCCATACCTCAAATGCAAAAGCTTGGATGGGTCTTGGATGACTGTTTTGAAGGCTGACTGCTGCAAGCCTGTTGACTGTTCTGAGATTTGCATTTTGAGGGGAAACATTCAGTTCTTTGCCATTTGAACCGCTGCCATAACTTTCTTGCTTCCATCTCTGTCATAGATTATGCATTCCCCTTTCTCCATTAGCACTCTATATCTATTTTGGACCATCTGTCCAATGCTCAAGAGGTTGTGTTTCATTCCTGGGGCATAAAAGACATCATGAAGCTATCTTTCTTCACCATGCTTGGTTTTTAGGCACACTATGCCTTTGACCATAACTGGAACTTTCTCATTGGTGCCCATTTTGATTTCAGACTTAATGTTGTGGTCAATGGAGGTAAATAAATTTTTGTTACCACTCATGTGGTTGCTACAACCGCTGTCCAAGTACCAAACTTCAGCGTTGTTTTGTTCTGCAAGATTGCATGCAATGAACACTTGAGACTGTTTTTCATTTTCATCCTTTTTCTCATTTGCCACATTTGCATTTTGACTCCCTTGGTCATGTTGTTTCTTCCTGCATTCAATTGCATAGTGACCATACTTGTGACAGTAGTAACACTGCACATTGCTCTGATAAGATCTTTGATTTGAGCTGCTATTTTTCTTTGCATTTTGGACCTATCTAATTGGGAGGTGTTGACCTCCTCTGGACTGTTTGAGCCTCCTCTTTCAGATTTGCTTCTACCTCTGCCTCTTTGACCTCTTCCTCTGCCATTTCTTCCTCTTCCCTTGCTTCTCACATTTTCTTGTGCTTTGAAGGCTTGTTCTTGGGAGGAATTTGTAGACCTATTTGGGCGCTTCTCATGGGTTTGAAGTGAACCCATTAACTCATCAACTGATAATGTTGAGAGGTCCTTTGCCTCTTCTATGGCAATAACCACTGGGTCAAATTTTGTGGGTAAGCTTATGAGAATTTTCTCCACAATCTTCTGCTCTTCCATAGTTTCTCCATTTATCCTCAATTGGTTAATCAAGGTGGAAGCCCTTGTATGAAAATCTAAAATGGAATCGTTGTCCTTCATTTGCATGGTCTCAAATTCTCTCCTTTGCAACTAGAGTTTCACTGGCCTAAATTTTTCAGACCCTTTGCAGGTGGTTTGAAGTATTTCCCATGCTTCTTTTGCATAACTAGCTGCTGCTATTTGAGGAAAGATAGCCTCTGTCAAGGCTGCCTCAATCAGATTGAGGGATTTTGCATCATTTTTTCTTGTCTCCTTCAACTAGTTCTTTTGAGCATTGCTTAATGCTGCAAATGCATTTGGGTCAGTCACATCTGTGAACCCATTTGCTACTAGAATGGTTTTCATTTTCTTTGCCCAGACATCATAATTTTTTCCATCAAATATAGGTGGCTACTGCCAAATCCTATTGTCTCCTCCAACCATTTTGCTAAATGGGGGAAGAACTAAAAATACCCAAATAAAATCTAAGACTTTTCTTCATTGCCTAGAAAACTAGGGCTTACCCAAATACCCAGAAACTAAAGTTCTGTAACTACACACCTAGGAACAAAGCTTGGGCTTTAACAAACTAAATGCCTAGAAAACTTAGGGCTCTGATACCAAACTGTTGGGAAAAAAAACCCAACTATAGTGGGAAAATAATGGAAACATGCACAACTGAAAGGAGACAAACACAAGGAGACAAAAATATTTATATATTCAATTTTCTATTTCATCAAAAGGATTACATTCAAAAATTTACTGACAAAAAACTCAAAGCTAAAGCTTTGTACATGCTTCATACAAAAACTGTGCTAGTTCTGTAGCATCTTCCTTTTGTGTGTTGTTGTTGCATGCTGGAAACATTTCAGAGCATTGGAGAACTCTCAATGTCCTTTGCTACTGCAGGTTCTCCTGAATTTTCACTTCTGTAGTTCTACTGAACATTCGTTCTGTCTCTGTCTCTTTCACATTCTTCTCCTTTTTCACTACAGAATACAACATTCTATTCTTCTTTTGTCTTTTGTTTCCTTTCCAAAAACTGGCGCCCAATCCAAATTCAACCACCACAAGTAATTTGTTGCTGTCCAGGTGGTCAGACACGACAAGGAGGGGATAGACCAATTTTGATTTCATCTGATGGGGCATTTAATGCATTTTCCTGTTGTAGCTCAGGATTACGAATTCCAATAAACATGCCATTTTGATTCAACTTGTCAATAATGTATAGTTTCTATTGTGTATCAAGTACCATGGTGCATATCATAGAATACTGTATGCCTCAAGCCAATGCACAAGGCTACAAAAATTGAAGAATTATTGTTCAACAATTCAACATGATCATTGGAAACTAAGGCCCCCACTACCATATCAGTAGAAATGCTTTTAACATTGAGGCACACCCATCAACTTTTTATCTTTTTCATTACAAAATAAGTGATCCAGCTTGTAACTTGTCACTCTACAACACATCACGTGCTCTAGTAAATGAATCTCATACTACTCAGAGGAAAAGGTAAGTGGGCGATGAACTTTTTAAAACAAGGGGCATTTTGAAATGGAGTTATCCACACCTTCCTAAAAATTGCAAAGGGAAAGAAAAGAAATGTATTGCATACAATTTCCTCACATACAACATACAACAGTTCTCAAAACAACAACACCCTTCCTCTCATACAACAAATAGCCCAAAAATGAATATTGTTATTCAATACAAAATACATAAGCATCCATAGTACTTAACTTTCCAAAATTGATGAGTTCTGCATTTACTACGAAAGAAACCACATACAAATATGTGAATCCTCTTCAAAAAAATTGATATCCAATGACAATTATTATAAAATCAACACTTCAATTGAAAATAACTAAAAATTAAAAAATTTGTTAGGTCCTAACAAGAAATCCTTTACAATGCCCTCATCGTAATTAGCAAAAATGCCATACTATGCATCCTTGATTCCTTAGCTAAACATTTGCTGCCTAAAAAAATCTAATAATCAAATTCTAGTATACTTTTTGATAAATAGGAAAACAAGATAACATGGTATTCTATGGACAATGTGAATAAGGATAGTGCATTCAAGCCTATTGATCATTACATAAATTAAATTGAGAATCATTCTATGTCTAGGCTCTGCTTTTAGAACTACAATTGTGTTAGGAGATGTTTTCTTTGAATTTTCTCCATTTCAAATTCTTTGCATATTGGTATGTAGATAAATATTAGAAAGCAAGTGTCATATCCAGAAGAATGATTTTGGAAGGGTAACCCAAAAAATGAAGCCTGTTCTAGTACTTCAGTTTTAAATCTACTCAACTATGTAACATCAAATGCAATATTATATACAAAAAGCTCAAAATGACATTTAAGTACTCTCATTTTAATTTGAATTTCGATAAGCTATATAAATTAGTGCAACTGGAACAATCAAATCTATAAAAACAATCAAACAAATGTAATAAGTCAAATTACAAGTGAATACAATAGCCACTCTCTTGAGTCAAGTTGATTGCATAGGTTAAATTTTTATCTCCTCAAACTGTCCCTTTCAATAAAGATACAAGACATTTTTATAATACAAAATTCTTAAGGAATCCAACATTATTATATGCATATTACATTGTACATATTTCCTGCCAGTCGAAATCCCATGGTACGCCAACATTTGACAAATTAGAGTTGCACCATAATGAAACTATGCACCCTTATCTTATCCTTCCTGCACACTTAGCTGTATTCTTAGTTAATTGTAGCTAGACTATTACATATCTGTACACTAAGTTATAGTTAGTTGAGCACATTGCATGACATAAGGAGGAGGCATCCATGGTACCAATACTTTTCTAGTATAAAAGTTGTCTTTCTACCAAAAGGGAATAGAATAAACCAATACAGGACAAGTATATGAGGTGCTCATTCATATTATATAATGATCTATCTTTGATTGGCTGGTAAAGATGCATTTTTTGGATTTGTTTCATTATATTACCACCGTGGTGTTGAATCTTATTGATACTCTTTTGGTGATTTATTCAAATATGTGTAGGTTGTCTATGGGAAAAATCCCATTGGTTTTAGCTTGCACATAACAATCACATGGGAAACTATTTTTCTTAAGTGAGCACCATGAATGGCCTTTTTATAGGTGTATTATTTGATCTTTACTAATTATGTTAAGCCTGAACTGTGATAGGATGGCATTGATAATGGTCTCAATTTTGCTAGATCAAATGACATTTTTAATGTGATAACGTTTGATGATTATAACATGCTCAGTATGACACAAAATAGGGGATGCTATGTTCTTACAGAGTTTGCTAGAAAAAAAATGTAATATCATGATGCAAACATTTAGGCAATGTATTTTAGAGGTGGAGATTTTTCTTCTTAAATGTCTTAAATCATTGGCATTAAGTATCAAGTAGTACTGTCAGATCTTAAATAGGTCATTCATGTGACTTGAGATTGCTACAGGAAGATAGGATGTAGACAGAGTAAGTTTCAAATTATGGATGATGTTCTTGAAACACTTGTCTTTTTGCTATTTGACTTGGACAATGGAATGACTGTGGAATTCTCAAGTTCTCTGACAAAATGCATTGGTCTTGTATATATTTTCATTAGGTCATTATAACTTGATACAATGTATGATTATCATTGTATTAGTAGTTGAAACTGTATGTCTGCATATACACTAATAAGCATAATGATATAGAGCATGTCGATGGTTTTTATGTTTTGTACAATACTTATGAAAATGTGTAGCCTCACTTGCTCTAAAGGTTATAGGGTTTGATCTTCTAACTAGGACTGTGGTTTTGGGTAAAAAGAACTGTGTGACTTGATGAGAGCTTTAATCCATGTTTTCCACTTCTAACTAGCACTATCTTTAACATGTAGACTAAATTTCTGCAAAACTAAAGCTCTTAACAATCTAACTTTAATGGTTTTGGTTTTGATAGGTCAAATTTGAAAATGACAGGTGATTGGCCTTAATATCTTATACATTCATAGACTTGACAATGCTCAGTCTAAATTTAGAACCAACTTAATGAAACATCATTTGACATATAGTTAACTAATTGTGTATGTTAACCAATGAATTGATGAGAAAATCTTGTTCCTTGTCTATTTTAATGAAAGAGAATCTCTTGAGGAAGGGAATATTGTGGATTACAAGGATGTGATTAAGAGGTAGTTGTGTTTTAAAGGGGTATTGGTTGTAATGTTCAGTTTTTCTAGCGCTTAACCTACATCATACTTCATGAAACACTTTACATTGGGGAAGAAACTTTCAAGAGAGTCCTATATTATTTTTCATAGAGTGTTATTTTAAGGTTATATTTTTCTAAAAAAAAATTGTATGACATGCAAATATTTAAGATTGAAAAACATGAATATGAGCAATTAGGCTTGCCTTTGATACATATGTAATGTGTTATTGACATGAAAAACATAAAGGGGTTGTGACACTCATTCAATTTATTAGAGAATGTGAGATTGGATGTCATTGATTAGCAATACAACAAAGAAAAAAGTACAAATATTTTTTTGAGAAGCCTAGCAAGGACAATTTCAGGAGGAGGGATCCCAGATAAGGACAATGGGGATCAACCTTCATCTCGCTAGGCCAAATATAATCTGCATGTTTCCAAGGTGATTTCTAGTCATCAAGAATACAAATCTTGCGAAGATGTTTAATCATGACGATGGAAAAAATTATGGGCAAAGCTCAAGATAGTCCAAGAAAGACTGTATGTTCTAAGTTCGAATAGGATTGTGAGTGGGGCTTTCAAAGGTGGATTGGATTTGGTACCCTTTCATTCACAATTCCCTAATCGGTACATAGAGACCTCTAACAGCTTCTTGATACCCACGGGGGATAGGAGAAGAATGGATTTAGTAACCAATAGATACTTTATAAGTAGGATGGATCTGAACATGTGATTGAGAAGTATTTTTTGAATCAATAAAAAAAATTCTATTTTTAGATCTTAGGGGTACAAAAAATGTGATGATATGTGCGATGATGAAGTTTCTTTCCATAATCATGTTGTCTAGAGCTACGGGTATATAATTTTTTGAGAACTCTATTGGGCACTACAATAGCAATGTGATTAGCAAATCAGGTTTGGATTTAAACGAAACTCCTTTGGATAGAGCCTATGAAAAGAAGAGGAGAGATTTTCAGAAAGAGAGTAAGGATCAAGATTCTTTGTATGGGCTGGGAGACTCTATTCCATTGAAGAAGCATCAAAAGGTGAAAAATATTGTAAGAGCCATTGAAGATACCAAAATTCCTCCAATTGGAAAGGGGAGAAGAGTTGGTGTGGGAAATAACAATTAAGAAAGTGAAGTATTAGGTGTTTTTCTAGATACAATTATAGTATGAACATGTCAATCAAAAATCCTACGCACCTAGATGAAGTAGGTGGTATTAATTAAGCACTTTGAGCAGTACTCTTTGTTGACTAAGAACTAGTTTCATGTTTGTGATCTTCATATTTTTTTGTTTTTGTTCTCATGGAAATATTATTTACTTTGTATTAGAATAACTTATAGATTAATTGAGATCATGTCAAAAATAAATGGTTGTATAGTTACCAAAATTTTGAATGTGTATCTAGAAGGAAATCTGCATTTTGTCTACTTTGTCCTCAGGAAAAACTATAATTACATAAAAATAATATATATAAATTGCATTTCATATTGTAGGTGAATGAATTGTAAATAATAAGAATCAAGAGAAAGAAACATAATCAATTTTTGAGAGGTATTTCTTTTCGTTGGAAATTTTACTTTAATTTTTATTTAGAAGAATTTTATTAATTGATTCAGTTTTTTACAGTAAAATTAAGTTTTATAGATTAATTATTTTTTTACAATGGAAAATTTTAATATATCATTCTTTAGACTTCAACAAGATTTTATTCATAGAACTCCAGCTTTAAGAAGCTATGGTTAGTTCAAGTAAGATCTATTGTGAGTTTCTTTACAAGTGTTTGAACTTTGAAATATTATCGAAGAATGGAATAACTATCAAATTAAAATCAAAATGTAAAATAAGAAAAAAATATTTTAGTTTCTTGGTTTCGACCAAAACAAACACCAACTTAATATATGAGACACCATCTCAAAGAATTCATTTACAAGAACATTTCTTCGCATTTACCTTACATATCTTGTTTAAATTTTGTACCTCTAGTGTTGGACATCAGTAAAAATCATTGATAAACTTGACAAAGACATTCACCTACACTTGAAGTACATGCAACTATACTGTTTTATAAGGTTGGAAAGAACTATTTATCATTGACCCTTTTATAGAAGTCAAGTTATTTTGGGTGCCTTGTTCTAAATGTTTTTAACTTTCTAGGATATCTTTGGCCTTGTCTAACAACACTGAATAATTAGAAAACAAGCTTCTTAGAAAACTAGTAGACTCTTTTCCTAGAGGTTTGATTTCTATTTTTTGTGGATTGTGAAAACCTTGTCTCTCATTTTGAATTAAATATGTTTGATTATAGAACATTAGATGTTAACCTCAAAGGTTGAAGTCCTTGGGATTTTCAAAACTAAAATGAGTATGAATATTTTTTTTTAAAAGTTACTTTTACATGGCAACAACTTTTTGTTTTACCTAGCAGAATCCCTTAAATCCTATAATGACAAACAAACAAGAGAGCTATCCCAAAATAATAAAATTCCAACATCACAAACTAAAACCAACTGACAAATTTCCCATGAATTAATAGTAAATGCTTCAAAAGAAACAACATATATATGGTAGAGCTTCAAGGCATTTGTTGATATGTGGAAATGAAAAGCAGTGCCAAGTCTCTTGAGTACTTACAAAATACTTGATGTAGTTGGTCCTATTGCTTTGAAAAGGGATGCTCCACCCATCTGAAGTTCATTTGTTGCTGCTCTTTGATCTTGTGACTGTAGAAGTGAAGAACTATATTACTTCAGATAAACAAAGAAACCAACAATTGTTTGCATACATGAAACATTCTCAGAGAGAGATCATACCACAACATTGTTTAGGAGTAGGAAAGTTCCTATAATAGTGATCACCTGTAGACAGTCTAGGGTTAATTTTGAAACAAATTTTCTTCTTATTTTTAATTGACCATGCAAATGTCACTAGGAAAGACTTTGCAAACAAGTAATGTTGTTATAGCTGTAAGAAGACTATCAGGTCTGTAAACAAAAGTTAAGTGCTCCTATAATTAATATTCATAATATATGATAAATTTTGCAGTTGTTGATATAGAAGACTATAGATATTGTATTGAAGGTGGGTCATAGAAGTCAATAACATACTTACAAATCACCCCTTTGGGTAGGGCACCTTGAAATCCTGAAATACCAAAACCCTAAAACTCAAGAAAGTCTTTAATTTCAGTTGGTTGTTATGGACAACAAATATCAATAGATGGGCCAATAAGTATTGGCATTGTCTGAAGAGAAAATATATCAATAGTATTAGGTTAAACCAATAGGTTGTGTTCCCCATAATTAAACAAAAATGGGGATAACCATCAAGGTTCACATGAGAAAGAAGCAATGAAAAAACAAGTGAGCCTTTCATAAAGAATAAATTAGAAACTAAAAGCGAAGAAAATAAAAACTTATTAGCCTCCTGCCTCTACAAGAGCACTAGGCAATCAACATGGAATCTCAAACCCGTAGCTTAGAGCCTGAGCCACTAGCATGTTCACCTCTAAAAAGAAACATAGCAAAGATCAAGAATTAAGTTTTTAAAAGGAACTAATAACACAGCCGTAAGCCAATATAGCACACCTAATAAATTAAATACCACCATTCTCAAACAAAAAAATGTTATTGATATTATGCTTGAGAGCTATTTTGTCTTAGGGTTTAATCTTATGCTAAAATAACTAAGAGTTCAATATTCTTAGTCCAAGCTTTTTTCCCTCATTGCATATAAGATTAGGACCCAATTTCACATTCTTCGAATGGGTTTTCTTCTCCCTAATTGGCTTGCCTTTTTGCATGGAAGATTCCACATTTGTAATATAATAATATTTCACAGAGGATCCTGAGGAAAAGTTGGCCATACTTAAACACCACACACTAAGCTTTGACCACTTAGGTGGTGCTTGTGGGCCCATTAAACTTTCCCGTTTTTGTTCTATTCTTTTTGCACTTCTCTGACTCTCGATAGTGACAATCACTATGATGGTTAAGTTTGAAATTCAATTTTAAATTTGCATCTCCCACTTCCACTACATCTTCCGCCTAATCTATTAAAGAGAAACAATAGTACTTCTTCCCTTGTGTTTCTTGGAGGGCTCCAGAATGTGCAGTCACTAGAAAAGCTAGTGCAGAATTAGATAAATTCAGCTTCAGCGCAGTTGCTTTGGAAATTGCTTCCGGAAAGGTGAGTAATTGCATCTGGGAAAATGATGTAGGAGTATCCTTGGTTCTTGGAAATCTTGCATCAACCAAAAATATTTTCTTTCAATTTTGTTCTTGTTTTTTTTCTTGCTCAGTTCATGTTGGTGGAATCGTCATCTTTGCTCATGCACCTGTTGAAGAGTAATTCAATTTGAGGCCGACCTATTCATGCACACATTACATTTTCTTTCGTTGGAGAATGTGATGATCTTTGGCTGACACAGATGTTTCCTGAATCACGGATATAGTATAAAGATTGTAATCGATCATTAGAATAGGGGGGAAGAGTTAGTAGTTGATTAAGTGGATTAAGATTGATCTAAATTGTAAGATTTCAACTCGCAAATAGGGGCATGTTAGAATGTTGTATATTTAATCAGGCCTGTGAGCTGAATTTGTAAGCCCAGATGTCGCCGATTGAATGTAACTGAGATCATTGTTAATGAGAATATTTTCATCTGCATTTGCCTCCATATTCTGTGTTGCTTTCATTGTGTTACTCTTGTTGCACGGTCTGGATTGTTCTCTTTGAGGACCCTCCTACCGTGGCTACATTAGATTGGTATCAAAGTGAGGTTCGTTCCTTGCAAGATCATTAGAGTTTGTGAAGTCCTATTGAATATTTTTTGTGGGGTGGCAGATTAAGGATCTGACCTACAACTGCAGAGGACTTGCATGAAGATGGTGGGAAGGATAAATGGTAGAAATGGAGTGTGTAGAAATGTAGACCAAGCTGTGATGGAGATGTTAAGAGGAATTTCTGCTAGATTAGATATAGTTGAAATGGCCAAGAGAAGAGGTCGACCAGTTGATGATGTGAGTGATGAAGAAGTAGAAGTACAAGAAGAAAGAGGAAGAGATGAGCAACCTGGCATAGATAAGGGAGAAGAGAGGTTCATAAGATCCCTAACTAAAGTGAATACAAGACTACATTTCAATCCACCAGATTATAATGGTAAGTTGGATTTAGATGTATTGTTAGATTGGATAATAGAGATGGAAAATCATTTTGAATTTGAAGGTACCTTTGAAGATAAGAAGGTGAATTTTGCTTGTACAAAGTTGAGAGGACATGCATCCCTTTGGTAGGACCATTTGCAGAAAGATAGGCAGAGAAGAGGAAAAGAAAAGATAAAGTCATGGGATTGGATGGTGAATAAGTTGAAGTCAAAATTTATTCCTGCAGGCTATCAGATTAGTTTGTTCAAGAAGTTGTAAAATTTGAAGTAGAAAGAATCTAGTGTGACAGAGTATACTGAGGAGTTCTACAAGTTGAATATCAGATTTGGACATTTGGAGGATGAGATTGAACAAGTAGCCAGATATGTGAATGGTTTGAGGTCATCCATACAAGATGAAATTGGTTTGATCAAGTTGCAGAGTGTGGAAGAGGCATATCAGTTTTCCATAAAAGTAGAAGAGAAGTTGAATAAAAGACATCAGCAGAGACAAAGAGGAAGAACTTTTATTGGAGGAGGAAGATGATCTTTTCTAGATCAGAATAAGGATAAGGAGGTTAGTAAGAATGACAATTCATACCAGAGGGGTGACATAAAATCTTACAAAAGAGGAGGTTATGGTGGTTACCGAAATGAAGGTTATAGAAGAGATGATAGAGGATAGGAGAAAAGGATATTCAAGGGAACCCGCTATAAATGTGGTGGAGAAGGACATAGAGCATTTGAATGTAATCAAGGAGAGACAAGAAGAAAGAAAAAGAACAATAGGAGAATAGCCTTTGTTGAGGAGGATTATGTTAGGTCATCTAATAAACCTAAAGATGGAGAAGTGTTGGTGAACATGAGAGTATTGTGTCAAAGCGAATTGGAGAAAGAACCATTGCAAAGGAAGAATTTGTTTCAGACCAAATGCAAGGTGAATGGTAAATGTTGCAAAGTGATTGTTGATAGTTTAAGTTATGAGAACCTGGTTTCTGAAGAGATGGTGACTAAATTGGGGTTGGAAAGGTTGAAACACCCGAAGCCCTATCAAATTGCTTTGATTCAAGATGAGCATAAGATACTGGTAAGTGAACAATTTTTGGTGAAATTAAAGATAGGAAATTACCATGATTAAGTTTTGTGTGATATCATTCCTATGGATATATGCCGTGTTTTGTTGGGGAGGCCTTGGCAGTATAACAAACAGGCTATTCATGATGGAAAGAAGAATATATATAATATTGTTGCTAATGGGATGAAACAAATTTTGTTGCCTTTGGAAGATGTCCCTATAGTTGAGGTTTGTATGAGTACTAGAGTTTGTTTGGTTGATGGAAGGAGATTCCTTGATGGATTGATGCATGAGAACATATGTTATGCCTTGGTGCCTAAGAATACTGAAGATTTGAAGCATTTAGAAGAACAACCGAAAAAGATAAAGGAGTTGCTGACAGAGTATGGGGAGATCATTTTGGATAATGTACCTGATGGATTACCACCTGTGAGGAGTATTAGTAATTGTATGGATTTGATTCCTAGAGCTAGTTTGCCTAATAAAGCAACACACTAGATGACAATGGCAGAAAATGAAGAGTTGAATAGACAAGTGCAAGAATTGTTGAAGAAGGGTTTGATAAGAGAAAGCTTAAGTCCATGTGCAGTACCTGCTGTGCTAGCACCTAAGAAGGATGGAGAATGGAGAATGTGTACAGATTCTAGAGCCATAAACAAGATCACGGTGAAGTATAGGTTTCCTTTGCCCCAGATGGATGACATTATGGATTGTTTGAGTGGAGCTAAGTACTTTACAAAGATAGATTTGAAGAGTGGATATCATCATATCAGAATCAGAGAAGGAGATGAGTGGAAAACAACATTCAAGACAAATGAAGGATTGTATGAGTGGTTGGTTATGCCTTTTGGATTGAAAAATGTACTAGTTACTTTCATGAGATTGATGAATGAGGTGTTGAAGAAATTATTGGGTAAGTTTGTGATTGTTTACTTGGATGACATCTTGATTTTTAGTAGGAGTAGAGAAGAATATCTGTTACATATCAGACAAATTTTGTAGAGGTTGAGAGAAGAGCAGTTGTTGATAAACATTAAGAAGTGTAGTTTCATGGAGGAGTTGGTATATCTGGGATTTGTGATATTCGTGGATGGATTGAAGATGGATCCTGAGAAGGTAAGATAAATTATTGAGTGGCCTACACCAGATAGCATTGGAGAGGTAAGATCATTTCATCGATTGGGTATGTATAGGATCATCATGGAAAAAACAGGCCCTTAAGTGGCAATGAAAATTTAGAAGAATCAGAGTTAGGCAACTTGACATAAAAATTTGAATAAGTTATTTATATTATTTCAAAAATATGTAAGAATAAAATATATGGTAAACTGAATGTAGTTTCTAAACTACTAGGTTTATTTTTCTAAAAAAAATAAATTATTCAGTGAAAATTGAAATTTCAATGCAGTAGTACTTAAATTTCAGGGAAAAAATAAGTAGGTGTTTTTCTGACCACCCTAACCATAATAAAATGCTAATATTTTTTTAATAATATTTTATATATAAGTCGAAGAATCATGTCCGGATGTGATGCATATTTTTTTATAATTTTTTCCAAGTAAATAATTAATTATGAATTTTTTATTACAACTTTTAAAAAAATATAAAACTTCGTATCTTTGACCACCTTAACTTGGTCAAAACTTCATGAAATTCAATTTCTTTTTAAATCCCATAGTATGCAAAACATGTTTTGGATTCAAAAAATGTGATACCATTTGAAAGATATAGATGTTTTTCAATCAGGGCTATCAATTAGGATTTTATTGGTAATTCTAATAGAAAATGAATAATAATTATTTATTAGATTCAAAGTAAGTATAATTTATATTGGTGGAAAGCTGAGAAGCTCTTTTACAAACCCTTTTCGTGTCATCAATTTTGGGTTAAAAAAAAGTCATCAGCCACATGGGTGAAGTCTGGAAAAGCAAGGTAAGTTGTTAAACACTTTTTTTGTGTTGACTTCTTAGGATTGACAGGTCCGAACCAAATTCCAAAGTAAGCCTGAGGCTAATCCCTAGGCATTAAATTTTTTGTTAGAAATATCGGATATCCAATATGTTTTATATAGAGTTTAAAAAATGTTATAAAATTTATGATATATGATTTAAAAAATTCAATAAAGTTTATAATTTAATATATAATATACAATATAGTTTATAATATAATATATAATATACAATTTATGATAATCTCTTACCAAATTATGTATTTAATATATAATATATTATATTATTATGTATAATATTTAAATATTATTTCAATATTTTGGTTAATGTATAAATATTTAAATATATATATATATATATATTACTAATATATAAAATATTTAAGTATTATCTCTTTCCCTCTCTCTCTCTCCCAAGTCTCTCACTCAATCACTCTTATCTCTCTGCCCTCTGCCCTCTATCTCTCTCTGACTCCCTCCCTCTATTTCAATGACTCCCTCTATCTCTCTCCCCTCTACCCTTAACCCTAAACCCTAAACCCTTAACCCTGAAACCCTCTACCCTCTACTCTCTCTCTGCTAATCCCCTCTCCCTCTCTCAAGTCTCTCTCTCTCTCACCTAAATTTCTATTCTCTACCCTCTTTAACCCTAAAACCCTAAACCCTTAAACCCTC
>VDFB02279246.1:158621-216238 GCA_007258455.2 Sequoia sempervirens | reverse complement strand
CCCTTATAACCCTAAACCCTAAACCCTTAACCATTAAACCCTCTACCCTCTACCATAAACCCTTAACCCTTAACCCTTAAGCCCTCTACCCTCTACCATTAACCCTCAGGTCTACGTGTACACAAATCGGATAACCGATTTGCAAAACTAAAATCATACCTTTACAAAACATTTTAAAATGTTTTTCAAATCAAATATTAGATTATATTAGATATCAGATTATATCGAATATAGGATTTGTGGTCCATAGAAAAACCCCATGTGGGTCATTTTGTGCATTCCAACATACCCTACATTATGTTTGTAGGCTTTGCAAGCAACAAACGCTCGGTTTCAGATAGGAAGAGACAAATATCAACTTTTTGGAGCATCTTATACTCAAATTTGTCATAAGCAATGATTTTTTAGCATCTTTTATGAGGTATAATGGGGAGTAACAGTTGTCGGAAGAAAAAATGTAAGAGAAAGCTTACAAAAGAACAAATTGAAGCATATAGACAAAGAGATAAGGAACGTCATAGGAAGAGAAGACAAGGTATGTTAAATATTGGTGACCCTGAAGCCTATGGTCTTTCAAGTGAAGTGAAATTGAATATGCCCATGTGAAAATGTTAAATTTGAAGATGCTGGAACAGATGATATTCAAATTGGGAATGAAAATATTGAAATCGAGAATGAAAAACGTTCCAAGGTGAAAATGTTGGAATTGAAGATGTTGAACATGATATTCAAATTGGGAATGAAAATATTGAAATTGATAATGAAAATGTTGGAATTGAAGATGTTGAACATGATATTGAAATTGGGAATGAAATTATTCAAATTGATTTGAAAATGTTCAAGGTGAAAATGTTGGAAATGAAGATTTTGAACATAATATTGAAGCAAGTGTAAATTATGTTTCACTAGATTACATGAGAAATGAAGAACCTTGTGTGGAAGAAAGACATATTCCAAATTCAAGACCTTCAAGAACCCCTATATGGTTACTTGAAATTGATGAGAACATTATAAACAATTTTGAAGGAAAGAGGTCAACATGAACTGTTCAGTTGTGGTCTAAAAGACTTTCCGACCAATATTTTAGCGATAAGACATTGACCGAGAAATGCTAACTTTTTGTACAATTGATAAAGATGAAAAAGATGAGACCTTTGCTAGCCAAATTCAAGATTCGTGTGAACAAGACTGAAAAGAATGTATTATTGTCAAAAATATTTTTAATGCTCTCAAGTCTATTGGAAAAAATAACAAGGAAAAGGATAAGAGAGCTACTCAGAGAGTCATTACAACCGCCCTAGTAAGCCATCAATTGAAAAAGGCTCGCTTTATGAGACAAACTTGTATTGATTTTGACATAAATTGTAAAACTTTGGATAGATCACTTGCAAGAAGAGAAATAATAGATGATCCTTTTCAAAATGATACATGGGCTTTTGCTGGGAGGCTTCCACGTGTTGATAAGAAGCTAACCGATAATGTAAAGCAGGTAATTCAACAATTTTGGCATGATAAATCTAGAGTATCACCCAATGTAAAAGATGTTTTAAAGTTAAGAATTGGCAATCGAGACCGTACACCGCATCCTAAAAATTTCTTGGAATCAAGCCAAACAACGTTGTTCAAAAAACTTATTGAAACACATCCAAATATGGAAATCTCGCAAAGTACTTTTGAAGGTTTGAAGCCATTTTATTGTGTGGCTCTTAAGATTCATAATAATTGTTGTTGAAAATACCATGTGGATTTTTCAATGTACCATGAACTATTATGCTATATCCGTTCTACTTTGCATACTAATGAAATGTTGTAGGAGTGTGGTGCAATGCATCTTCCAAAATCATCAAGGGACTTTCTAGATCTATTTTTATGTTCTAGAGATGATGGTTTCTTTTTCTATAGAAATGATTGTTTAAATGCAAAGTGCTCACAATGTGGTGACTTGTCAAAGTTTGTTCAATGTTTTCATGAGGGTTTCGAACATGAATTTGGAAAGAAGCTTGTTGAGAAAAAAGATATGAGATAGTCAAATATATTTTTTAGAGTGGAGGTGAAGGTTCTAGATGCGAGTTGCTTACAAAAGAATGCAGTGTTGCTGATTTTATTTCAAATTTTAAGGAAATTCTTTTCTACAAGTATGCAAGGCATAGTCATAGGTCTCAGTGGTTGGATCGACAATTTAGGATGTGTAAGGACTCTTTTTCAATTGTCACTATTATGTCAGTGGTTGATTTTGTAGAAAAATACACATTGCAACCACAAAATGAGGTGCAATCTCAGTATTACAATTTCATTCAGATTGCTATTTTTGTCCACATAACATTTAGACATGCACCTGATAGTACAAAGGAGGATCGAAAGATAATTTGAGAGTATCATTTTTATATGAGTGATGATAGATCTCACTCATTTGAGTATGTCCAACATTGTTTTGAGAATTTTTTTGAGTTCTTGTAGGAGCATGATATAGCACTGGGCCAACATCTCATTTGGCCAGATAATTGCACAAGTCAATTCAAGAATGCTCGTATGTTTTATTGGTTGAGTACTATGCATGTAGAGAGGGGTGTACCTCATATTTGGAGTTTTTTTGAAGCTGGGCATGGGAAAGGGGAGCATGATGGAGCAGATGCATGTGTAAAGAGAGCTCTAGTTAAGGATCAATTGAAGATTTTAGGAGAAAAATTCAGTGATGCACGTTCTATTGTTGATTGGTGTAGTTCAACATTGTCATAGGGAGGGACACTTGATTAAACAATGCATAGATTCTTTCGGTTAGTTGAGGAGGGTATAGTGGGAGGCAAATTGGATTGTCATACAATCAAATATTCTTCAAAGATGCATTCATTTCAAAGCTCAGATGCAGGCACATGGACCATTTGGACACAAGAGTTGGATTTTTTTTGTCATAGTTTTATTTAGTATGAGTGGGATCAGTGCGTGTCAAGTGAGTGGGTGGATACATGGGTTCCATAGTATCTAACTCCTTTATCTCAAACAATATCCATGACAAATGACACAATGGCAAGCTCATTTGATTACATCCGACTTTCAGATCTACTACAACCAGGACATGTTTTTCTAGTTGTTACACCGTAGGGGAATGAAGAGAGATCAGACTATTGGTTGGCTCAATGTGTGCGGGTAAAGCATAAGCTAACACAACTGATGGAAGATGATGATGGTTTCATGTATCGTACAGGTTTAGTTGTGGTTGTAGGAACTTGGTTGCAAACATACATGATTAGAAAGAATGGCATACCTACATTTGAAGACTATGAGAAACACAAAACCATTCTCATGTTTTCGTACCTTGTTATAGCAACAAATGTTAAGTTCTTGAAGCATCATGCCAGACCAAAGATAAAAAAACTATGGAATGCTGATCATGAATCAATATTGGATACTCTTAAGCAAATAAATGACCCTTCAAGCACACTTTCAAGAATGGAAGGTACAATTATTACATTCATTATGCTTAAGTTCATTAGTGTTCTTTATTTAATACTAATATTTTGTATACTATTGCAATGCAGGTGTCTTTAATAGTGATATTTTGTATGTACTTTTACGATATTTTGACACGATTGATCATGGGCCTGCTGCAACAATAGCCATCTTTGATCATTTCAGAGAGGTATACGATAGATTAAAAAAATATATATTGGTTATTCTAAGTGTTTTTTATAGTTTGCATTACCATCTCATCATATTTTGTGTCATTTAGAATAATATAGATTGGTTATTCTAAATATCTTTTATAGTTTGCATCACCAATTCATCAGCATTTAGGTTGTTTAGATTAATATAGATTTGTTAGTCTAAGCATCTTTTGTATTGTGACAATATGGATTTCTCATTTTCCAATTTTTGCAATATTCCTGACATAATTGATCATGGACCTACTGCAACACTATCCGGCTCTGATCCTTTTAGAGAGGTATGCGATAGATTACAACAATATAAATTGGTTATTCTAAATGTCTTTTATAGTTTTCATTACCATCTCATCATATTTTGTGTCATTTAGAATAATATAGATTGGTTATTCTAAGAATCTTTTATAGTTTGCATCACCAATTCATCATCATTTAGGTTGTTTAGATTAATATAGATTTGTTAGTCTAAGTATCTTTTGTATTGTGACAATATAGATTTCTCATTTTCCCATTTTTGCGATATTCCTGGCACAATTGATCATGGAATTGCTGCAACAATAGCTAGCTCTGATCCTTTCAGAGAGGTATGCGACAGATTACAACAATATAGATTGGTTATTCTAAGCGTGTTTTATAGTTTGCATTACCATCTCATCATATTTTGTGTCATTTAGAATAATATAGATTGGTTATTCTAAGCATCTTTTATAGTTTGCATCACCAATTCATCACCATTCAGGTTGTTTAGATTAATATAGATTTGTTAGTCTAAGCATCTTTTGTATTGTGACAATATAAATTTCTCATTTTCTCATTTTTGTGATATTCCTGACATAATTGATCATGGACCTGCTGCAACAATAACCAACTCTGATCCTTTCAGAGAGGTATGCGACAGATTACAATAATATAGATTGGTTATTCTAAGCGTCTTTTATAGTTTGCATTACCATCTCATCATATTTTGTGTCATTTAGAATAATATAGATTGGTTATTCTAAGCATCTTTTATAGTTTACATCACCAATTCATCATCATTCAATTTTTTTAGATTAATATAGATTTGTTAGTCTAAGCATCTTTTGTATTATGACAATATAGATTTATCATTTTCCCATTTTTGCGATATTCCTGGCACGATTGATCATGGACTTGCTGCAACAATAGCCAACTCTGATCCTTTCAGAGAGGTATACGACAGATTACAACAATATAGATTGGTTATTTTTTAGCGTATTTTACAGTTTGCATTACCATCTCATCATATTTTGTCATTTAGAATAATATAGATTGGTTATTCTAAACATCTTTTATAGTTTGCATCACCAATTCATCATCATTCAAGTTGTTTAGATTAATATAGATTTGTTAGTCTAAGCATATTTTTTATTGTGACAATATAGATTTCTTATTTTCCCATTTTTGTGATATTCCTAACATGAATGATCATGGACCTGCTACAACAATACCCAACTCTGATCCTTTCAGAGAGGTATGTGACATATTGCAATAATATAGATTGGTTATTCTAAGCATATTTTATAGTTTGCATTACCATCTCATCATATTTTGTGTCATTTAGAATAATATAGATTGGTTATTCTAAGCTACCTTGATAGTTTGTACAGGTGCTTGTCAGTCCAGAACGTGAACATACTACTATTGTGGAAGACTATGCCCTGAATGCCTCTAATAGACAAATTTTGTAAAATTTGAATTTTCAAATGTGAAACAATGTAAAAAGGTCATAATTGTGTATGGGCATAATCTATATCCGTGATATTTTTTGAAATATGGGTCAAATGTATGGCATTGTATAAAGGGTATGTTTAAAATGTAAAGGGGTCTGTATTTTGGAAACTCATAGGTTGAATTAGTCATATAGGTGTATGCTTTGTTACTATTATTGGGACAATTCTATAATAACCTTTTGTACTTAATCGAGCTACAACCGAAGGTTTTCTTCCTGGTTCTTTCCTGTCGGTATGCTCGTTTGAACTAGGTTTTATAATATCTCTTATTTATATATAATAAATTATAGTGGCTTGCCACTTTTTCTCCTCAAATCCAACTTGGGTGCAACTTCATTTTTAGCAACTTTTATGAGGTTTTTAAGGAAATCAATGTTTCCAACCTTTCCACACCCTATAAACTCACCAAACACATCTATTAGGACCTGTACAAACTTGATCCAACCTTAAATCTTGCTGCCCCCACGTTTCTGACATTAACAAGTTGTAACTACCATTTTTCACCTAATTTCACTCATTTTTGCCATGCATGACAACTCACCAACTCAAGTACAGACCTTTCCAGCTCTCTAAACCCACATATTCACCTTATATAGTCTTAATAAAATCTACCATGGCCATACCATCCAGCTACATACCATACAATAGATGGTATGGCCTTTTAGCACTTTGGACTCTTAAGGGAAATCGTCGGTCCAATGTAGCTCAGAGTGATTCGACGTATTTGGGTGCAAAAAAGGACCATCCCTAGCATAAACGTACCCATCCAGATGTGTTGGAATAGTCCATTTGGTCATACGAGTTGCAGAATGAAAGTTGCACCACTTTGGAACTTTACACTGCTTGCATCTAACAACTTTTCCCTCAATTGAAAACTTGCCACCACGGGAAAACGCCTCTGATATAGAAAAAACCGAGAGAGGTTATTGTAGATGGGCCAAACACAATCCCATAGCCTCAAACAGAGAGTCTGTAAACATCACGGTTTTTGAGAAATAATCCTTCAAAGATTGCTACCTTTTAGCATTTTGGACTCTTAAGGGAAATCGTCAATCCAATGTAGCTCAGAGTGATTCAGCGTATTTGGGTGCAAAAAAGGACCATCCCTAGTGTAAACGTACCCATCCCGATGTTTTGGAACAATCCATTTGGTTGTACGAGTTCTAGAATGAAAGTTGCACCACTTTGCAACTTTACACTACTTGCATTTGACAATTTCTCCCTCAACTAAAAACTTGCCACCACGGGAAAATGCCTCCGAGATAGAAAAAATCGAGAGAGGTTATTGTAGATGGGCCAAAAATGATCCCATAGAATCAAATGAAGAGTTTGTAAACATAATGGTTTTCGAGAAATATCCCTTCAAAGATTGTTCCCTTTAAGCACTTTGGACTCTTAAGGGAAATTGTCAGTCCGATGTAGCTCGGAGTGATTTGGCGTATTTGGGTGAAAAAGAGGACCATCCCTAGCATAAAATTACCCATCTCGATGTGTTGGAATAGTTTGTTTGGTCATATGAGTTGCTGAATGAAAGTTGCACAACTTTGCAACTTTACACTGCTTGCATCTGACAACTTTTCCCTCAACTAAAAACTTGTCACCACAGGAAAATGCCTCCGAGATAGCAAAAACCAAGAGAGGTTATTGGAGATGGGCCAAACACGATGCCATAGCCTCAAATAGAGAGTCTATAAACATCATGGTTTCTTAGAAGTATCCCTTCAAAGATTGCTATCTTTTAGCACTTTGGACTCTTAAGAGAAATCGCCGGTCCAATGTAGCTCAGAGTGATTCAACATATTTGGGTGCAAAAGAGGACCATCCCTAGCATAAACGTACCCATCTGGACGTTTTTGGGTAGTCTATTTAGTCATACAAGTTGCTGAATGAAATTTGCACCACTTTGCAACTTTACATTGCTTGTATCTGACAACTTTTCCCTCAACTGAAAACTTGCCACCACGGGAAAATGCCTCCGAGATAGAAAAAACTGAGAGAGGTTATTGTAGAAGGCCCCAACACAATCTCATAGCCTCAAACAAAAAGTTTGTAGGAATCACAGTTTCTGAGAAATAGTCTTTCAAAGATTGCTGCCCTTTTGCACTTTGGACTCTTAAGGGATTTCACCGATTGAATGTAGCTCAAACTGCTTCGGCCTGTTTGGGTGCAAAAGGGGACTGTAACACCTGCCGTGCAAGCCCCAATGACATAGAAGTAACTCCGACCAAGAATTTCAACCAACCAAGACTGACGTACAAGTATACAAAAAAAATAAAAATACCAACATAGAGCCATAACACAATACTCCAAATTAAAATGAAACAAACAATAACATCGTATAATAATACCATAAGAGTACAAGATCTTGAATATCAATGAGATCATACAAAACCACAAAGTATACCAAAGATGTATTAAAACAATAAATCATAAATCAATTTAAATCCATTTAACAACAATCCAACCCAACTCCCATAACCTACTTCCAGAGGAACTCAATAAAGTAAAACACATGGGCAACTAGGGGAGAGTGTCATCGCATAGTCCTACATGGGCTGTCCTGTGCTCTTCCTCCCAAATGGAGGCGCCGGCCCCATCTATGGTTGTCCTGTGCCCTTCCTCCCAACTGGAGGCGCCGGTCCATAGGGTGACTAATGCGGAGCCGTAAACCTCTCGTGAAGACGAGGTCATGACCTTGCCGACCATGGCCTTCTCAGCCTTCCATTAGTCTGCGGAAGCACTAATGAAGATGAGGCATCCATTTTTAAAATCTTATAATGATATTACTACCTAACCCTCCTAAGTTAATTATTAGGTTTTCACTTGATTAATAACTCGCTCGTGGGTTATCATGTGCCCTTCCCCTTAAGCGGGGCGCCGGCCCCCACGAGGAGCCACTCTCCCTAGAGACCCAACCAAAACCAAAAAGAAACAGGGGTTGTACCATTCTAATCATAAACATCGAAATGTAACAACAAAAATATTACACGAGGCATAACTCATCTCGCAAATTAAATACCATAACAAAATCTCATAACTCGGTACACCCCATTCGTAATACTTAACTTAATAGAAACTCAAGGTGAAAAGATATAAATTCAACACAATCACAATCCTCTGGAAGACTACAGTGTTAACACAAAAAGGGTTCCCACATCAATGAACTCACAATGTCCCAAACCCAACAAGCCTACAAGACTCAATTTCAAGAATAAAAATAAAAAGATAACTTATTTAATTCCATAATAAATTCCATAATAAATTCCATTCCCAAAATATTCACACTAAAACAAGAATAAAATAATCAATGCTGTCATATATTCATAAATTGACTTTTTACTAAATTATCCTCTCAAAGTTTGTAATTTAACAAATCAATAATAATAATAAAAAAGATTTCTTTCTATTTTATTATTTCCACTATAACCAAATTCTGTTTTATTTAAACCAGAAAAAGAAACAGAATGTTTATTGACATAATTAAATAATTAATGCAACAGTTAAATCAGTGGAATCTGAATAAATGAGTTAATAAATATATATACAAATATATATATATATATATATATATATATATATATATATATATATATATATTTATAAAAGTAGATTCGCACAACAACTTATAAATAGAATTCTCGTTTTACGAAATTAAACCTATACAAATTCGAATGGGAAATTTAACCCATAAAAAATGTACGGGAATAAACGCCGGCTGTGGGCAGTCTACGGACTGTTCACGGCAGTCCGCAGACTGTCACACGGTCCCGGTTGGCGGGGTGGTGGGTATGGCCGAGGCCGAACCACCACACAGCCACTATTTTATAATACCCAAAACAAAATACTATGAACAGTGCCGATGGGAGAAAAACGAGGTTCGACGAATTTAATTTCCATTCATTATTTACATATGTATAAATATATATGTGTATATATATATATATTTCTAATACACATATGTATATATATATATGTATATATATATGTGTGTATATATATATATGTATATATATATGTGTGTATATATATATATATATACTGGAATCTGAACATTTCGAAATCAGGGAAAAAAAAACATTGTACTCTATACAAGAGAAATATTTAATAACATATATGCATAACAGGAATATTACAATCCCAGAAATTCATTGAAGGAAATTATAACTTATATAGGTATATATATTTTTTTATCTTTTAAAACAAAACTACAGTAAAACTGTACATTTCCAGATTTCAATCAATTTTTTTTTATAACAACAGTCCAAAACCCAACAAAAATTCCTTTCTAACAAATAACCAACCCGATCCCCAATTAAATTTTCATTGATTAAACAATAATCTAATAGATTTTCTTCCCACAACATTTGATTTCCAAGCCTAGATGAACATTTCATACACAGAGAAACAATTTCTAGTTTATTTGATACTACAGAAAATAAATAATTAAAATGAAAAGAACCTGGCATCCTGTGTTTGAAGAAGATCTGTAGAAGCTTAATCCCTCTCGCAGAACTAATTCCTCGCTGCCGATTGTTCCCAGCAACAGATTCCCCAAATTCTCCTTCAAACCCCACCTTCTTCTTTTATGATTTCTCTCGAAAACAGAACAAGAATGCAGTCTTGAAAACAAAATTTCTCTAGAATTTCAACCACCCCCCCAAACAAAGAAAACCCCTTATTAAAATCAATACCCAGGAAACCCTTTCAATTTCCTCTTCCCGTGAATACCAGAAGTCACTTCTAGAAAAATCAAAAATAATTATTAAAATTCCTTTTGTTGCCTTTTTCATGCATTTTCATTTTTCTTTTATCATGCATTTGATTAAAAATTAAATAAATTTAAATCCACAAATTTGAACTTTTTATTTGTATATATATTCATCATCTCCACAATACTTTATTAAATAATTACTTTCACATTAAAATCAACCATTTGAAAGATTCAAAATAAATGTAATATTTTTACCACTACTACTAATATTTATCTATTGCTTTATTTATTATTATTTTATGTTTTTATTTTATTAATTGTTTAATTATTTAAATCACAACAATAAACCATACACCACATTAGATAAATCATAAAATCACAATAACATACAAAGACCAATGCAACAACACAATGACTATGACCAAGACGCACAAACCAAGAAGGTACAAGACTGTTGACACCTTGGAACGGAGTTACTTCCATGTCACCTTTGTTCAACTTCCTGCCGTTGGGTTGGTTCAATGCTCGCCCAGACCTATCGAAATAGGTGGAATCGAGTCTTATTCCTGCAAAGCCTGCATCCAACAAGGTGATATACCACATACATACATATAATCAATTACAAGGAATTGTGAGAAGGATTTGCAGTGTAGCAGGGCACTTGCGAACGAGTGATGCTACCTGTCCCCTCACCAATTCATATCATCACCTATTGCATTATAAATTTACATTAATTTCCATCAATATCATCAATTACTATTCTCTAGTCTACTGCATTCCAAATAACTCCATCAAAACAATCGTAATAAAAATATTATTATAATACCCATGACATCATAAAAGCAATATAATCAGTAACAGTCTAAGCTACCACAACATAATATCAACAGTATCATCAAAACCACAATGTGCCAAACAAAAATCACAGAGAATGTCAAGAACAAGCAGTAACATAAGGGGTATTACATCCTCCCCCCCTAGAATTTGGCTTACTCCTGGAAGCCAATAAAAAGATAAGGATAAGAATCCCTAATACGAGAGGCATCCTCCCATGTAGCTGAAGCCTCATCATTCGGGTCCCACTGAACCCGCACCTGATCAATCTCTCTGCCTCTGAGGGTAAGTCACCGACGCTGAAGCACGGCCACGGGCTTGAGTGCCAGCTACTCGTCCTCGACCTGAAGAGCATTCTAATCCAGAACATGAGTAACATTAGGAAAATATGGTCTAAGAACATAAACATGAAATACATCGTGGATCCGCGACAAACTGGGTGGCAAAGCTAAACGGTAAGCAATAGGTCCAATCCGCTCCAACACCTCAAAGGGTCCAACGAAGTGAGGCGCAAGCTTTGAACCCTTTCCATAATGAATAGGGCTCTTCCGCGGGCGCACTCGAAGGAACACCCGATCACCCACTGCAAACTGCCGATCAACTCTATGAGCGTCAGCATACTTCTTCTGCCTATCCTGGGCAGCTACAAGATGCTCCCAAATGTGAGACACCTGCTACTCCATATCTCTAAGCATTTCGGGTCCAAGAAGCACCCTGTCATCCAATCAATCCCAACTCAGAGGAGTACGACAAGGACGACCGTACAATGCCTGAAAAGGAGCCATACCTATAGAACTATGGTACCCATTGTTATATGCAAACTCAACCAAGTACAGATAGTCCTCCCAATGCGATTGCTGATCCATGACATACATACGAAGCATATCCTCTAGCACCTAGTTAGCCCTCTCAGTTTGACCATCAGTCTCAGGATGATAGGCATAACTGAAATTCAACTTAGTTCCCAAAGACTGCTGCAAAGATGTCCACAATGCAGACGTGAATACCGGATCTCTGTCAGAAATGATCCTCCATGGTATCCCATGCAATCTAACTATATCATTCATGAACACCCTAGCAACATAAGATGTCGTATACGAAGATCGAACAAGAGAAAAATGAGCTACCTTAGTCAATCTGTCAACTGTGACCATAATAGCATCATGTCGTCTAGATGACATAGGCAACCCAACAATGAAATCCATGGAAATAACATCCCATTTCCACTCCGGAACAAGGTGAGGCTGTAGCAACCTTGCTGGATGATGATGTTCAGTATTTACTCTCTGACACTCAAGACATCGAGCCACAAAGTCGGTGATATCCCGCTTCATCCCTGACCAAAAATAAAGCGAATGCAGATCCGCATACATTTTCTTAACTCCAGGATGTGCCGCGTAAGGTGCCCGATGACCTTCTGTCAAAATCAGGGTACGAAGACCCTCTGAAGAAGGTACATACAACCGTCCAGAGAAAAGCAAAGCACCATCCGAATCCAACGAATAACCAACAAATTTCCCCTCCAAAGTTCTACCTGATTCTACCTCTACTTTCACCTCTGAATACCAACTATCTGAAGGAAGGGCTGCGAGAATCTGACTCTTCAAATCCACCTCAAGAGACATTGTAGAAACCTCATGCCTACGCCGACTTAGAGCGTTAGCCACTGCATTCTCCTTACCCTGAATATACTTAACCTCAAAATCGTACTCACACAAAAATTCCATCCACCTTCTCTACCTTGCATTCAAATTCGGGTGCGTGAAGATGTATTGCAAACTCCGATGATCTGTATGCAACTCAAATTGGTGCCCTAACAAAAAGTGCCTCCATCTCACAAGAGCATGAACAACTGCAGCCAATTCAAGGTCATGCGTGGGATAATTGAGTTCATGATCTTTTAATTTCTGAGATTCATAGGCAATCACTCTCCCATCCTGCATCAACACAACTCCAAGACCCTCTAAAGAGGCATCAGTACAAACCACGAAATCACCTGAAGGATCCGACACTGCCAAAATTGGAGCACTAGTCAGTTTCTCCTTAAGGGTTTGGAAAGCTAACTGACACTGCTCTGACCAAAGAAATTTCTTTCCTTTCCTTTGAAGTGATGTGATAGGATGCGCAATCCTCGAAAAGCCCTGCACGAACCGCCAATAATACCCAGCTAGTCCCATGAAACTGCAAATTTCTGAGACATTAGTGGGCACGGGCCAATCCATGATAGCCTGGATTTTAGCAGGATCAACTAAAATTCCCTCACCAAAAATCACATGGCCCAAATATTGAACTTCAGTCTTATAAAAGTCACACTTTGCCAAATTGGCATACAACTGGTTATCCCTTAAGCACTGCAAAACCTGCTTTAGATGCACCTCATGTTCCTCCATAGACTTAGAATAAATGAAAATATCATCAAGAAACACGAGGACGAACCTATCCAAGTAAGTTCAAAAGACCCCATTCATTAGACTCATAAAGATTGAAGGTGCATTCGTTAACCCGAATGACATCACTATGAACTCATAGTGTCCGTACCGAGTACGAAATGCAGTTTTATGAATGTCGGCCCCTGCTATCCGCAACTGATGATACCCTGATTTGAGGTCGATCGTGGAAAATACCTTGGCCCCTTTTATCTGATCAAAGAGATCATCAATCCTGGGAAGGGGATAACGATTCTTTACTATTACCTTGTTCAATTGTCGGTAATCGATACAAAGACGGAGAGAACCATCCTTCTTTTTGACAAAGATCACTGATGCTCCCCAAGGAGAAACACTAGGGCGGATAAACCCCTTAGCTAACAATTCCTCCAACTGCAGACGAAGTTCTTGGAGCTCCTGCGTGGTCATCCTGTATGGAGCCCGAGAGATAGGCTCAGCTCCCGGCACCAGATCTATCCTGAAATCCACCTCTCGCTTAGGAGGCATACCAGGTATCTCACTAGGGAAAACATCGAAAAACTCAACAAGGAGAGGGTAATCATTCAATGACACCTCACAGCTAACCTCTGACTCAAGGTCACTAACTGATACTACAAAGAGCTGACAACCCTAACGAAAACACCTTTTTAACTGCATAGCTGAGATCATTCTCAAAGAAACAGGCTTCTGAACACCCACTATTTCCACCTCTTTACCAAAATCATCCACACACCGCACTGCTTTACGGCGACAATCTATCAAAGCACGATGTGAGCTTAGCCAATCCATGCCCAAGACTACATCATAAGAACCAAGTGGAAGAATTCTGAGGTCCACCTTAGTTGACATTTCCCCTAACTCTAATCTACAACCCTGCACCAGCTTCTCGACCATAACCTTAGATCCTGAAGCTAATTCAACCTACCACTTTTTGCTTTGCTTTATTGCCCCCAGTTTACATCGCTCAACAACTAAAGGAGAAATAAAAGAATCAGATGCACCAGAATCAAAGAGTACTGAAATGTTAGACTTATGCAATAAACTTGTAGTCTCAATGACGATGTTCTGATGATCCGCCTGACGATTATCCACTGTTGCGAAGACTCGGTGAGATCTTCCTGCGTCTCCCACTGTCGGCTCGGACACAGCTGGTTTCTGACTAAACTCTGAAACACTCTTTTGAGGACACATCCTAGCAATATGCCCCTACTGCCCACACGAGAAACATCCAGAACCTCGAGCAAAACCTCTTCCCCTGGATGGAGCATTCGATTGCTAGAAGCTCCCACGACTAGGTGGAGACTGAAAACTCAATGTAGGTTGTTCTGAACGTGTACGGTTCCGGTTCCGATCCCTGCGAAACTGAAAGTGACCACCCTGCTGAGAAGTAGTATTCTTGTGCTTTGGTTGAGAAACGTAGTTTTTCTCCCATGCCACTTTTTGGCTCATCATGATCCTGCACATACCCGATTGGCTAGTTTCTACCGGAAGTTCATTAGAAATTTCAGTTCTATTTGCAGTCCTATGACATAAGAAATGAGAGGAGATAGGAAGGATTTTAGATTGACATCTTGAGCAGACCAAAGTTTTGAGTTGTTGAAGCAGAAGGTGATTGAACAGCTTGTGTTGGCTTTACTAGATTTCAATAAGGTATTTCAAGTAGACTGTCAGGCAAGTGGGAATGCAATTGGAGCAGTGTTGAGTCAAGAGGGAAGACCTATAGCCTGTTTCACTAAGAAGTTGAATGATGGTAGGAGAAGATATTCAGTGTATGATAAGGAGTTTTACGCTATAGTTCAAGCCTTGAAGAAGTGGAGACATTATTTGTTGCCTAAGGAGTTTGTGTTGTATACAGATCATCAGGCATTGCAATATCTAAACAGTCAAGGTAAGTTGAATCAGAGACACCTAAGATGGGTAGAGTTCTTGCAAAGTTATACTTTTGTTTTGAAGCATAGGAGTGGAAATTCAAATAGAGTTGTTGATGCTTTGAGTAGAGAAGGAATTTACTAAGAGAGATGAGAGTGGAGGTATTAGGCTTTGATGAGTTGAAGAACTTGTATGAAGAAGACTCAAATTTTGTAGAACCTTGGAAAGCTCATAAATAACTTGTTTTGGAGGACAAAAGTCAATTTTTGGATTATTTCATTCAGAGGGATATGTTGTTCAGAGGTAATCAATTGTGTATAGCCTCGAGTTCAATGAGGGATAACTTGGTGAAGGAGAAGCATAGTGGAGGAATGTCAGGACACTTTGGAATTGATAAGATAGTGGCATTGGTGAGAGAGAATTACTTTTAGCTACAGATTCATAAGGATGTTTGGAAATTTGTGCAGAGTTGCAAAGTTTATCAAGTTGCAAAAGGGAGTAGTCAGAATGTCGGATTGTATAAGCCTTTGACAATTCCAGAGAAACCTTGGGAGGATATCAGTATGGATTTCATACTTGGTTTACTAAAGACACAAAGAGATAATGATTCAGTATTTGTGGTGGCTGATCGATTTCTAAAATGGCACATTTCATACCTTGCAAGAAGACAACAAACATAGTACATGTACCATATTTGTTTTTCAAAGAGGTGGCCAGATTGCATGGATTACCTAGAAGTATTGTTTCAGACAGGGATGTAAAGTTTGTTGGTTACTTTTGGAGAACACTTTGGAAGAATTTGAAGACAGATTTGAAGTTCAGTTCTACTTTTCACCCATAGACTGATGGACAGACAAAGGTAGTAAACATGAGTTTAGGGAATTTTTTGAGATGCTTGGTTGGAGAGAAGATTGGAAGTTGGGATTTAGTCCTTGCACAAGCAGAGTTTGCTTACAATAATTCAGTAAATAGGAGTACAGGAAAAACACCTTTTGAGATTGTTACTGGAATTCACCCTAGAGGTATATCAGAGTTGAAAGACATCAATATAGAAGATAAGAGGAGTGCAGAAGTGAAAGAATTTGTAGAACATATGAAGAAGTTGCATACTCAAGTGAAACAACAATTGTAAGACATGAACCATAAGTATAAGGAGAAAGAAGATGAAAAGAGGAGACAAGGAATTTGAAGTTGGAGATGAAGTGATGGTATATTTGAGGAAGGAGAGATTTCTAGTTCATACGTACAATAAGCTGAAAATGAGGAAGTTTGGACCTCGTAAGATCTTGAAGAAATTTGATTCTGGAAATGCATATTAAGTGGAGTTACCGGAAGGTATGGATATATCACCTATATTCAACATTGGAAATCTATATCAGTATCATGAAGCAAAATTCAGTGAAGACAGTGAAATAAAATTGGAGAATCAGTTTCCTAAACAACAATCAGATGAAATGGAAGAGATTTTGCATGTCAAAGATGGGAGGAAGACTCGTGGAATACAGTACACAGAATATCTTGTGAAATGGAAAGGTAGACCAGTTGAGGATTCTTCTTGAATTTCTCAAGTTGAAGTAGACCGTCTTGGTTTTCCTTTGGCCCCTGCAAAGTGAGGGACTCACTTTTCAATAACCCCGGATGTTTGATGTAGGAGCATCCTTGGCTCTTGGCAATCTTGCATCAACCAAAAATATTTTCTTTTAGTTTTGTTCTTATTTTTGTTTTTGCTCAATTAATGTTGGTAGAATCATCATCTTTGCTCACCATACCTTGTGGATCTTGGATTACATCATCTACATGTTGATTTTCCTTGTTCCAAGATTTGAGCACAATTGGATCTTTTTCTGGCAGGTTATTGCTTCCAGAATCTCTTGGCAATTTATTGAACTGACACCAGAATAGATTCAAGCCTAACGATTAATTTGATCACTCGTGGATCATCCCCATGACTTGCAGATATTGATAGTGTGATTGTAAATGTTCCTTGGAGTGTCCCCGACCTACAGTATAGGTCCACACTTCATCTCACACACCTTTTGAAGAGTAATTCAATTTGAGGCCGATCTATTCATGCGCACACTACATTTTCTTTCCTTGGAGAATGTGACGATCTTTGGCTGACGTGGATGTTTCCTAAATCGTATATATAGTATAAAGATTGTAATTGATCATTAGAATAGGGGGTAGAGTTAGTAGTTGATTAAGTGGATTAAGATTAATCTGAATTGTAAGAGTTCAGCTCGCAAATAGGGGCATGTTAGAATGTTGTATATTTGATTAGGCCTGTGAGCCAAATTTGTAAGCCTGGATGTCGCTGGATGAATGTAACTAAGATCATTGTGTTGGATCTCAGTTGTGATCATATGGTTTGTCCTTGATGACAAAATCCCTTTTAGTTGATTCTACTTGTTGACTGTTTTAGATTGGTTTCTCATGCGTTATCTTGGTACAATTTTGTCTATATGGTTTACATGTCTTGGCATTCAGTGGAAAGTTTACATTCATAATTTTAATAACTTATGGTACTGATCAGTTTGAGCTTCGTGCAGTCTTAGGTTATCTTTTTGTACTTTGTTTCAGTGACAGAAAAATAATATTTTGGCGTGAAAATGCTAGGGTCTCCCCGATCCATTTTTTTGATAAACGTCTGTGTTTCCTTTCGACAAGATGTTTTTGATGTCATGATGATTTGTTTTTACATACAGGAAGCTTTCGACGTGACATTAAAGTGGTCTTGGCGACAGATGAAAGGTCTATCGACATAAGTATTTCTCATCACTAAGAGGTTTTATCGAATGAGTCAGGTCTCACCGACTAATACATAAGGAGGTTCATCGGCATAAGAAATCCCTATCGGTATGTTGTTTCATCGAGCGCTTTGTGTCTTGGCGACCGGAACAAGAAAGATATTATCGGCAAAGGTTGTGGCTTCGATGAAATGTCATAGCAATTTCGTGGTGTCTTACCGACTTGTGCACAAAGGCTATATCGATAAGAGTTAGAGTCATCGGTATAGGGTCACAATGAGTTTGTAATGTCTCAGTGACTCAGAGTGGATAAAGCATTTTGGTATGACTCATGTGCATCGAAGAAAGGTCTTGGAAAGTTTGATTTATTATACCGACTGACAACATAAAGGCATACATCTCAGTAAGAGTTAGGGCTTTCAGCGTGAGGTCTCAGCGAGTGTCCTTCAGTCTCGCAGATGGAACACAAAAGGTCTTTGTCGGCATAGGATCAATCTTGTCTCTGCGACACACAAGATGGTTGGTGACTTTTGGTATGACTCAAGCATTCTACGAGAGGTCTCCCTGATGATGGTATGCTATAGCGACACTCATAAGATAGAAGGCTCGTCGGCAAGAAAAACCATGTGTCACAATGACCAATGTGTATCATGTGGACTTTTGGTGAAACATGGGGCAATCTACATAATGTCTCCCCGACAGCAGAATGTCACAACAACAAACAAAGGGATGATTGACAGTGATAAAGTTGCTTTCGACATAGGTATTGAATTGTCATGGCGACATGTTTGATCATGGGGGCTCTCGACAAAACAAATACTTATCTACAAGATGTCTCTCCGATATCAAAAGGCTATAGTGATAGTGAATGAAACAAAAGGGCACGTCTCGGTGAGAAAGACTCTTGTGTCTCAGCAACTGAAACAAATTTAACAGAAATGTGATCTCAGGGAAACATAAAGATCTTCGATATGGTTTCTCCTCGATGGCAGAAGGTCATGGTGACGCACAGGGACCAAAGGAGTGATCAACATTATAATTTCCTTTGGCAGGACTAATTGGATGTCTCAGCGAATGATTAACAAAGACTCAATCACTATGGTCGACATGGGAATTTCTAAGTATAGTTGTAGGCCAACATCATTGGTTGGCATCAAATCTCAGAGTGGTTACATAGCTGAATATTCTCTAAGAATTGGGAGGTTATGGTTCTCAGCTGGTGGGCAGTCGTGGTTTTGATGAAAATCTATCAATTACAATTTGAAATCTCTTGATTCAGCGCATAAATTATTTGCAGCCCTCTGGACAGGCATTACTCTTGATTTTTGCCATCATCTACAGATAGTCATTATTCAACTTCAGATTCTAAAACTGGCAAATGAGTTTCAGATTCTTGTGAAAAATGCATTTTGAAGATTTCTTCATGATAGACATACTTGAAATGTATAAAAACTAGTGTTGAAAATAGTGTAGACTCTTCGCTGTTGTAATTATATGGTTATCATTCTTTGGCTGTATGAAAATGTATGGATAAACTCTACAATAAAATATGAATAACAAAAGGCAGAGCAAATTGTAAATGTCTTATCTATATAGTATTTTAAGGATTCAATTATTGAATCCTTAGGGTATTCTGTACACGAGAAAATAGAGAAATATGTGCTTAACTGAAAACAGAGAGATCCTCTGAGTTATTATTGTTGTTCAAATGATAATTTGAGGGGTTGGTACTCCTTGAGATAGACATCTCTAAATAAGGGGTTGGTGCTCCTTGAGTGGGTGCTCTAAAATCAGCCTATAAGGCATTGTGAACAGTTGTTCAAAAGATTAAGCCTGGAAGGCATTTCAGGAGTGGTTTTTATACCCTAGGAGGGTTTTCCACTCGACAAATTCTTGTGTCTCTTTGTTCCTCTGAGTTCTCACTACTTTACTATGTTGTTGTATCAATTCACTGTATGGTTATTACTTTTCTCAATTATGTTTATGAATGATTACATTCAACTCATGAATGTTTTAATTAGAGTATATTGAGATCAAATATGAGCTATGTTTTTGAATTTTTTGAAAATGAGTCAAATATGTTAAGACACTGATTCACCCCCCCCTCTCAGTGTCATTTTAACTCCAACAATTGGTATTAGAGCGTAAGGTCCTTTAATAGGTTTTAATCATCTTGGATTGATCTTGGTCTTGGAGTTTATTTAATGGCACATTCTCAAGACGGTGCCTCTATAACCAGAGCTCCGTTATTTGATGGAACAGATTATGTGTTCTAGAGAATCAGAATGGAAGCTTTTCTTATTTCTTTTGATGTTGATGTTTGGAGCATTGTTATAAATGCTTACAATGTACTAGCCTCTATTCCCACCGATCCTGCTAAAAAAAAGAGGTATGAAACAAATGCCAGAGCTATGCATGCCATCTTGTGTGGGTTAACTAAAGATGTGTTCATTAAAGTCATGCATTGCAAATATTCTCATGATATCTGGGAAAAACTTGAAACTATATATCAAGGGAATGAGAAAGTCAAACTGTCAAAAATCATTACACTCAAACATCAGTTTGAGGAGTTGAAAATGAAGGATGATGAAAAAGTGGTTGAATATTTCCTAAGAGTTGATGAAGTTGTCAATGCAATGAAAGGTCTAGGTCAAGAGGTTAATGAATTTGATGTGGTCACAAAGGTTGTTAGAACCTTACCATCCAAATTTGAATCTAAGGTTTCAGCCCTAGAAGAAAAGAAACACTTTGATCAGCTTACCTTAGACAGTTTGCAAGGAATACTTACTGCATATGAAATGAGAACTAACAAAAATAATTCAACAGGAAAAGAAACTTCCTTTAACATTGAAAGAAAAGAAAAAAGTTGAATCTTAGTGAATCAGAGTTGTTTGATTCTAAAGAATCCCATTTTGTTAGAAGATTTAAAAAGGGATCGGGAAAATATAAGGGAAATCTTCCCTTTAAATGTTTTAACTGTGGAAAAATAGGTCACTTTGCTATAAAGTGTCCCTATGATGATCAAATCTGTGACAATGAGACAACTGAAAAAGAGCCTAAGAAGAAGACCTTCAAACCTAAACAAAACTTCAATTTCAAAAAGAAGAAAAATATGTTTAATAAGGATGAATCTGATATTGAGTCTGAAGATTCATCAGTTAAAGAAGATGAAACTTTGTTCATGGCTGAAATTACTTAGCAAAATGATTCAAACACTATTGATGTTGAAGAAGGTGAAGTAGATCTTGAAAGTGAGCTGACATGTGCTTTACAAGAGGTCAGAAAACTCAAAAAACAAGTTCTTGCTCAAGAGCATAAACCAGATCAAGAAATGGTCTCTCTAAAAACTCATCTTGAAGAAGCTAAAAGAGTTGAAGATTGTCTTCGAGAGACTGTAAGCTGCAAAGATCAAGAAATTCAAAAACTGGAACAAGAAGTAGTCTGTCTTAGGAAGGAAATTGAAAAATATGAAAGCACTCTAAAACTGAATGAGATGCTCAGTAAGCAGAAGATGTACAAAGATAAAACTAGTGTTGGTTTTGAAAAGGGTGAATGCTCAATTGACCATGCAAAACAAAACCCCTCTTCTGAAATCAAGGGTTCAAGTCCAAATCACTCCGATTTTGGTAAGAATCATGTTCAGCCCTTGAAAGGTAATAGATCATCTTACATATACAATCCCTTCTTCTATGGTTATTGTTTTTTTTGCAACAAATTTGGCCATAAGGTGAGCACATGCAGGCTTATGAATCCTAGAATACCCAGGTTTGGTCTTAGGCAACACTATGGTTTTGTTAGACATATTAGACGTTTTAAATGCAATGCTTTGGGACATTCTGTCAAACAGTGCAGAATTGATCTGCAATCAAAATAGCAGAAAATTACAAAGGTTTGGAAACCTAAGACTGTTAACAACATTGAGCAATCTATGTTGGTTCAAATTGCTTTTCATTCCAAGAAAAAGGACTTATGGGTCCTGGACAGTGGATGTTCTAACCATATGACTGGCGACAAGGATAAGTTTATAAATCTTGAAGATTATGTAGGTGGTTATGTTAAGTTTGGTGATAAATTTGGTATTCAAATTAAAGGTAGAGGTTCATTTCTTCTGAATGAAGACACTCCTTTCTATAATGTGTACTATGTGGAAGGTCTTAAGCACAATCTTCTAAGTGTTAGTCAAATCTGTGATAGTGGTTATCATGTTCTTTTCACTTCGCAGGGATGTGAGATTAAGAACAAGCTTGGAAAGGCTCTTGCAGCTGGAAGGAGGACTAAAGAAAATGTGTACAATATTCTTGACACAACAAGCAATGACAATAATCAAGGTATGTGTCTAATGGGCCAAATTGAAGAGAATTGGTTATGGCATAAAAGATTAGGACACATAAACTTTGAAAATCTGGTTAGAATCAGTAAAAATTAGAATGTTAGAGGTCTACCAGTTCTTAGCAAGCCATAAAATTCTATGTGCAAAGAATGTCTAAGTGGTAAACAAACTAAAATCAGCTTCAAAACAAAAGAACATTCTTCTTCAAAACCTTTACAGCTTGTGCATACTGATTTATGTGGACCAACCAAAACAAGGTCTATTAATGGTGAAAGGTACTTTATGTTGTTTGTGGATGATTATACTAGAATGATATGGGTCACATTTCTTAAGCACAAATCAGAAGCCTTTGGAAGGTTCAAAATTTTTCGTAAAATGGTTGAAAAGGAATCTGATCTGAAACTTAAATGTCTGCGATCTGACAAAGGAGGTGAGTTCACTTCTCAAGTGTTTATTGATTACTGTGAACAACACGACATTAAAAGACAATATGCTGCAACAAAAACACCTCAACAAAATGGGGTAGTTGAATGTAAGAATAGAACTATAAAAGAAATGGATAGAACCATGCTAGATGAAGCTAAGTTGTCTGATATGTATTGAAAAGAAGCTGTTCATACAGCTGTATACATTTTGAATAGAGTGCAGCTTAGGGTGAAATCTAAACACACTCCTTATGAACTTTGGTATGGAAAAACTGCTTCTGTCAAATACTTCAAAATTTTTAGAAGTAAGTGTTTTATCAAGAAAGATGATGATAACCTTGGGAGCTTTCAATCAAAGAGTGATGAGGGTATCTTTTTGGGATACTCAACTCACAACAAAGCTTATAAATGCCTTAACAAAATGCTTAATAAGATTGTTGAAGTTGTTAATGTAAAATTTGATGAAAGACCACATTTGTATGCTGAATCTTTGCAGGATAATGAGGAAGAAGAACTTGAAATAGAAATAATTTCAAAAGGAGCTGAAACAACAAAGCCTAATACTAATTCAAGAAGCCCTAAAAATGAAACAACAAGTCCTAAAAAGGTTGCATCAAAAGCTCTAGCTAAATATCACCCCAAAGATTAGATTATTGGGGATAAAAATGCAGGAGTTCAAACTAGAAGAAAGGTTGCAGAATCTGATGAAAAGGCACAAATTGCTTTTTGTTTAGTTACTTAGTTTGAGCCTAAATTTTTTAATGAAGCTCTCACAAATTCATGTTGGATTAATTCTATGCAGGAAGAAGTTGATCAGATTGAGAAAAATCAGACTTGGGAGTTAGTCCCAAGACCAGATGACAAGAATGTCATTGGAGGCAAATGGATATATAGAAACAAGGTTGATGAAAATGGTAATGTTATTCGCAACAAAGCAAGATTTGTCTACAAAGGCTATGCTCAACAAGAAGGTATTTATTTTGGTGAAACCTTTGCACCCGTTGCTAGATTAGGATCTATCAGAATATTCTTGGCTTATTCTGTTTATAAAGACTTTATTGCTTATCAAATGGATGTCAAAACTGCTTTTTTAAATGGCTATTTAGATGAAGAGGTCTATGTTGAACATCCTGAAGGATTTATGTGCAAAGATAAGCCTGATCATGTTTACAGATTGAAAAGGCCCTCTATGGCTTAAAACAAGCACCTAGAGCTTGGTACTCTAGGCTGGACAGTCATTTGCTTTCAAATGGTTTCGTTAGGAGGTAGATAGCAATCTTTATGTTAAAACTAAAGGTTCTGATATTTTGGTTTTGAAATTTATGTTGATGACACTATCTTTGGATGCAACAATGTTACATTGAGTAAAAAATTCTCTCATCTAATGGAATCTGAATTTGAAATGTCATTATTAGGAGAATTAAATTTCTTCTTGGGTCTTCAAATCTCTCAATGCTAAAATGGAATATTTCTTTCTCAAACCAAGTATGCTAGAGAGATGCTTAAGAAATTTCAGATGGATGAATGCCATCCAGTTAGCACTCCAATGGTTACTGGATGCAAACTTACTAAGGTTGATGATTCTCCTGATACAAATCAAACTGAATATAGATCAATGATTGGCAGTCTGTTATATTTAACTGCTTCTAGACCTGACATCATGCATGCAGTTTGCACTGTTGCACGGTTTCAGGCATCACCTAAAGAATCCCATGTCACTGTTGTTAAAAGGATTTTTAAATATATTCAGGGCACTCTTGATTATGGTCTTTGGTATCCTAGAAGCAATGATTTCTCTTTGATTGCTTATACTGATGCTGACTGGGCTGGTTGTTTAGATGATAGAAAAAGCACCAGTGGTGCTGCATTCTTTCTTGGTGATCATTTAGTGGGATGGAATAGCAAGAAACAAGTATCTATTTCTCTTTCTACTGCTGAAGTAGAATAAATTGCTGCCACTTCATGATGTACTCAAGTTCTTTGGATGAGTCAAACTCTCTCAGATATGGGTATTGATGTTTTTAAACTTGTTTCCATTATTTGTGATAACACTAGTGCGATAAATATTTCAAAAAATATTGTTATGCACTCTCGCACTAAACATATTGCTATCAAGTTTCACTTTCTTCGAGAAAAGGTTTTGGCTAATGAAGTCTGCTTACAGTTTGTTGGCTCACAAGATCAGGTGGCTGATATTTTTACTAAGCCCTTAGCTAAAGAGTTATTTGAAAGGTTGAGACTTCGATTGGGAGTTATCTCTCAATCTTTACTTCTCTGATTTTACAAGAATTGGCTTAGGGGGAGCATGTTATATATTTTGATTCACTTACAACTCTCCTACAATCTTTGTTGTTGCACTGTTACTCTTTTTGCAGCTATTTCTCATGGTATTTGATTGGCTTCTCAGTTGTGTTTCCTGGCATTGCACATTCTTCTCTTCTATTCTTTGTCTTTGAGGCAAACAGGGGGATAGTCGTTTGTGTTTTTCCATCAAGGACAAAGGGGGAGTTTGTTGGATCTCAGTTGTGATCATATGGTTTATCCTTGATGACAAAATCCCTTTTAGTTGATTCTACTTATTGACTGTTTCAGATTGGTTTCTCATGCTTTATCTTGGTACAATTTTGTCTATATGGTTTACATGTCTTGGCATTCAGCGGATAGTTTACATTCAAAATTTTAATATCTTATGGAACTAATTAGTTTGAGCTTCGTGTAGTCTCAGGTTATCTTTTTGTACTTTGTTTCGGTGACAGAAAAAGAACATTTCGGCGTGAAAATGCTAGGGTCTCCCCGATCCATTTTTCTAATAAACATCTGTGTTTCCTTTCGGAAAGATGTTTCTGATGTCACGACGATTTGTTTTTACATACAGCCAACTTTTGGCGTGACATTAAAGTGGTCTTGGTGACAAAGGAAAGGTCTATCGACATAAGTATTTCTCACCGCTGAGAGGTCTTACCGAATGAGTCGGGTCTCACCGACTAATACATAAGGAGGTTCATCGGCATAAGAAATCCCTATTGGCATGTTGTTTCATCGAGCGCTTTGTGTCTTGATGACCGACACAAGAAAGATCTTATCGGCAAAGGTTGTGGCTTCGATGAAATGTCATAGCAATTTCGTGGTGTCTTACTGACTTGTGCACAAAGGCTATATCGGTAAGAGTCAGAGTCATCGGTATAGGGTCACAAGGAGTTTGTAATGTCTCAGCGACTTAGAGTGGATAAAGCATTTTGGTATGACTCGTGTGCATCGAAGAAAGGTCTTGGCAAGTTTGATTTCTTATACCGACCAACAACATAAAGGCATACATCTCGGTAAGAGTTAGGGTTTTCAGCGTGAGGTCTCGGCGAGTGACCTCCGGTCTCGTCGATGGAACACAAAAGGTCGTTGTCGGCATAGGATCAGCCTTGTCTTTGTGACACACAAGATGGTTGGTGACTTTCGGTATGACTCAAGCATTCTACGAGAGGTCTCCCCGATGACGGTATGCTATAGCGACACTCATAAGATAAAAGGCTCGTCAGCATGAAAAACCATGTGTCACGGCGACCAATGTGTATCATGTGGACTTTCAGTGAAATGTGGGGCAATCTACATAACGTCTCCCCGATAGTAGAATGTCACAACGACAAACAGAGGGATGACTGAAAGTGATAAAGTTTCTTTCAACATAGGTATTGAATTGTCACGGTGACATGTTTGATCACGGGGGCTCTCGGCAAAACAAAGACTTGTCTACAAGATGTCTCTCCGATATCAAAAGGCTATAGTGATAGTGAATGAAACAAAAGGGCACGTCTCAGTGAGAAAGACTCTTGTGTCTTAGTGACTGAAACAAATTTAACAGAAATGTGATCTTTGGGAAACATAAAGATCTTCGATATGGTTTCTCCCCGATGACAGAAGGTCATGGCGATGCACAGGGACCAAAGGAGTGATCAACGTTATAATTTCCTTCGGCAAGACTATCTAGATGTCTCAGTGAATGATTAATAAAGACTCAATCACTGTGGCCGACATGGGAATTTCTAAGTATAGTTACAGGCTGACATCATTTGTTGGCATCGAATCTCAGAGTGGTTACATGGCTGAATATTCTCTGAGAATTTGGAGGTTCTTAGCTGGTGGGTAGTCGTGGTTTTGATGAAAATATATCAATTACAATTTGAAATCTCTTGATTCAGTGCATAAATTATTTGCAGCCCTCTGGACAGGCATTACTCTTGATTTTTGCCATCATCTACAGATTGTCATTATTTAGCTTCAGATTTTAAAACTAGCAAATGAGTTTCAGATTCTTGTGAAAAATGCATTTTGAAGATTTCTTCATGACAGACATACTTGAAATGTATAAAAACCAGTGTTGAAAATAGTGTAGACTCTTCGCTGTTGTAATTCTGAGGTTATCATTCTTTGGCTGTATGAAAATGTATGGATAAACTCTACAATAAAATATGAATAACAAAAGGCAGAGCAAATTATAAATGTCTTATCTATATAGTATTTTAAGGATTCAATTATTGAATCCTTAGGGTATTATGTACACAAGAAAACAGAGAAATATGTGCTTAACTGAAAACAGAGAGATCCTCTAAGCTATTATTGTTGTTCAAATGATAATTTGAGGGGTTGGTACTCCTTGAGATAGATATCTCTAAATGAGAGGTTGGTGCTCCTTGAGTGGGTGCTCAAAAATCAGCCTATAAGGCATTGTGAACAGTTGTTCAAAATATTAAGCCTGGAAGGCATTTCGGGAGTGGTTTTTATACCCTAGGAGGGTTTTCCACTTGGCAAATTCTTGTCTCTTTGTTCCTCTGAGTTCTCACTGCTTTACTGTGTTGTTGTTTCAATTTACTGTTTGGTTATTACTTTTCTCAATTTTGTTTATGAATGATTACATTCAACTCATGAATGTTTTAATTAGAGTATATTGAGATCAAATATGAGCTATGTTTTTTATTTTTTTGAAAATGAGTCAAATCTGTTAAGACACTGATTCACCCCACCCCTCTCATTGTCATTTTAACTCCAACACATTGTTAATGAGAATATTTTCATCTGCATTTTCCTCCATATTTTGTGTTGCATTTGTTGTGTTACTCTTGCTGCATGGTCTAGATTGTTCTCTTTGAGGACCCTCCTACCTTGGCTGCGCCAGAAAATTGCAACATGTGGGTTGTGGAGAGGGTGTGGGATTTGTATGGGAAAGGGAAATTATTGGATGGAGTAGATGTTGGTTTGAATGGAGAGTTTAATAGAGAAGAAATGGAGCAGTTGATGCTGATTGGATTGTGATGCTCTCACCCAGATCTTGGGACAAGGCCTAAAATAAGACAAGTGCTTTAGATCTTAAAATTTGAAGCCTCACTGCCTCATCTTCCATCTACAATGCGAATACCAACATATCCTCCTCTTGAACAAGGTTTCTTTTCTGAGATAATGTTTTCAGAACCAGATTGTCGTCCACCTCTCACCACTTCTTCATAGGAGATGGCCGTATTTTCTTCCTCTATTTTTGCAGATAAACCAAGCACTTCCACTGACCTCCTCGACCATGAAACTCAACCATAAGTATGCCCAAATATTCTTATTCATGTAGTTATTGTTAATATGGTGGATTTCCACCCAAAATCTAGGGGTTAAAGTAAGCAGCAGTTGCATTGTAGTAGTCATTTTTGAATAAATAGGTTTGGGTTCATTTGTGATGTTACAATTTAACAATGCAATTGGTGAAAAGCTAGTACCAATCGTTTGTAAATCTCTGGATATAAATTTGTTTGTAATCAATTTTATCTACTATCTGTAATAACATTGACGAGTTTCAATCAATAATTTGGCTTCAATCTTCTTATGTTATTTACTTTTGTAAACTGGATCTCTAATGCATGTCTCTCTTTCTTACATTGTAGATCATCATCATAATCATGCATGACCTGATATGCATTATTTAATTAAATGGTGATGATAATGATGTGTCAATTGTATGCTTATAAATCAATCAAGACTCAAACTTAAAAGATTTCTTATTTGTGTGTTCCATTTGTTCCATCATTTAGTTATTAGTTTTCTTGGTGATCTGGGTTTTCTCACACTTTGAATATTTAGGTAGGCATGCTACAATTCGATGTTCTGTTAATAATGTCCATTGAGTTACAATTTGTGTTTTAAATTTTTAAATGGTACTAATATGTTAGGTATAATTTTTTTTTAATTAACAATATATAAATGTTATTAATATTATATTATTTTTATGTGTTAATTAACAAAAGATTTGTATTTGTGTGTTTAGATTGTATTTTATTTAATTATTTATATTTAATTAAGTTTTTTCATTTAATTTTATTTATTTATTTCATATTTTTTTATCACTTCAAATATTATTTTATTTTTATTTAATCTTAGTTTTTAGATGTATGTTTTTCTATTTATGTCATGGTTACCATCATAATTGTGATTTAAGATAGGATCATTATTACAGTCATGATTTAACTTAGGTCTACCCACACAATCTTGACCCCTTTGGTTATAAATTTGTATTTTGTTAAGCCTCAAGATGACTCAACTTTATGCTTTTGTTACTAGTGGGTGTGCATGCCAAAAAGATTAAATCAAGTGCTTAAGACTTATAATAATAAAAGAGAATCACCCCTAGGTCATTACTATGATGATTCACCATTATCCATCAAGATCTTAAGATCATGCTCTAAAATACACATAACCAAGGACTCATATTGTCATGGCTCCATATTTACATTAGTCACAATAATTATTTCATTTCTTACATCAACAATATCAAAACCCCATATTTCTTGCAATTGGTTTGTTACTATTGTATTCATTGCACTTTGATCTCATGCATTTATTACATGGAGTTCCAAATAATCATTAAAATTGCATTTAATTAGTTACTTGGGCATATATTGTATATATTATTTATGTGTTTCTTTAAACAAGTATCAAAAGCTTTTTGAATCAATCAATGTGTTATAATTCTAATGAGGAAGTTTGAAATATTCATCATTACCATAACAAGATGTAATAATGATCATTAAGAACACCAAGTCTTTTACTTTTAGGTATAGATGTATATACATAAATTATTTTTTATAATTGTTGAAGAGGTTATGAAGGTTATGTGCTCGCGGTATAAACATACACAAACTTCATCAACACTATTTCTTACCAAATTCTAGTGGTTGGCCATCATCTTCTATTAACACTACAAAATTATTGGTTATCAATAGATATTAGGTTGGCAAACATAATCATAAACTAAAGATTAATGGAGCTTTCCACTTATTTCTTCTCTTGGTAAGTCTTTGTCATTTGATGGGCTTCAAAAGAACCTTAAGGGTTGAGTGCTAATAAAAAGATTCACAATTGGAAAATGATAGGTAGGCCACATGATTAACTAGGAAGAAGAAATAAGTGTTGGATTCTTGGTCATAATGATATAGTCATTTTTCCATGCATATTGATGGTGTTTGATTGTAGGGGATAGTGCATTGCATTTCTCCAACTTGGAGGTGGCAACTTTCTTCACTCCTCATTGTGTTCTAGCCAGCTTTTTTACTTGTTATAATAAACATGTAATTAATGGGTTTGGGAGGTGCCCAAGACACAAGTGGACATTCCCTAATTTTGTGATTAGGAGATTCACACTAAAAAAATAGGTGTTTAGAAGGTTAATGTAGGTGATTTTCTATGTGAAATTCCAAGCAACCATCTGAATATCCATAAATTCTCTAAGGTATGAGATGGTGTTCACCCCAACAAAAACATTCCTATGGGGTCAAACTAAAAATAAAATTTTCAATTTAGTTTGTTCCATAGAAGCTCATAAAGGAACTAGGAAGCTCAAAAGCTCCATCTAGACAAGAAATTTTTAGAGGCTTATACAAAAAATTTAAAATTTTGGGTTCAGTAAGAGAGCAATAGTTAGATGTTTTTTCTTAAATCAACAACTAGATTGGTTGAGGAGTATGTGGATTTGGTGGAGGTTCATTACAAGAAAACATGAAAATTCCTCCAAAAAGTTTAATTCCATCAGAATCCTAAAAATGCTTGATTTAGATAAATAAAAATTAATCAAAAAAGATGCAACCAACATAATAAACAATAAAATTACAATTTTTACACCAATTAAAAATAAATTTATCATCTACAACTGAAACATCTGATTTAAAATAATTATCTCAGTTAAAATTTTGAAACTAATAAACTTACTTGAGTACCATTTTCTCTGCAACTCTCAATAATAAATATAGAGAGAAAGGCAACAATTAATAAACCATAGATAACCCTAAAAGTGAGATTAAGAGAATAATAAATAGAAAATACCTTGAAGAAGTCCTACGACAAGAATAAGGAAGGAAAGAATAACTGAAAAAGAAACCGTAAAATCCTATACTGAACCTATCTAAACTAAACCTCAATCTTAGTAAAGATGATAATGGTTTGGTATATTTCAGATTTGTCAAGCTAATAATGGTTCGGTATATTTCCTTGTCAAGTTAATACTTACTTTAGCAGTAGATGGGAGACATCGACATCCTTGGTTTCTTCACTTATTAAGCATTCCTTCTCATATTTGTCGTAGTAGAATATGTTATAGGCTGTAAATGATGTCAAAAACATAAAAGATGATGTGGAATTTTCAAAAACATAAACAATTACATATATTCAAAAACATAAACAATTACATAGAAACACAAACATATAATCTTCTCAATGTGGTTCTGCACCTCACTTCATTACTTCATCAATTCATTACATTATTAGAAATACTTGAATGTTGTGGCATTTTCATCCATCTCCACATGACCACTTGGTCATCTTAACAATTGATATAATACATAAGCCCTTACAAATGCCTCAATATATAGAGATCTTAGAGATTACAAATTACATTTTAGAACTTAGGTCGACTTGCCATCACTTGACAAACATTTAATATTTTTCTATGTTTATTCTTATCTCTTAATTACTCTAGACTAACTTGATCACAAACATTAGGGTGGGAGAAATTACATATCCCAATAGAAATAACACTAACTATTCATTATAAATGAAACAAAATTTTGACATCATCCAAAAACAATAAAAGGTACATTTTAACCAATAAAAATAATACTATATAAAATTCATATTGAATGTGACCATTGAAAGAGATGATATTTCAAAAATCACATCCATATTTAGGATGATTTTCCAAGTCATTGTGTACTTTCACATCACCTTTTATGATTTTGACATCATTTACAACATATAATGCATTCTACTATGACAAATATGAGAAGGAAGGCTTAATACGTGAAGAAACTGTTGACGCCAAAAATTGACGAAGTAACAGTGCCTTATGGGAAACTCAGTTCAAGGGGGACCCCTTTGCGCCAAACTGAGTGACCTCCAGATTTTAAAGAAGCCGACTTCTTCTATAATGGGTTTTGGAAAGGGAAAAGGAAATGGATATAATAAAGCAAAGTCTAATCTAAGGCGATGCGCCAAAATTTGCTGATGGGCACGATAAATCATAGATTTAGGGGCTTGAATGGTGTTGTCACGTTCCAAAACATCGAAGACTTAAAAGATATAACATACACACTTCATTTATTGACATAAAATAATATTGCATACATCCTTACTACTAAGAAGAGTCATTTAGACATGATTTAGATAAGCAAGCTTGTATTCAATATATAGAAGTTCTTTCAAATGAAATGCTTAAGACAGTATAAAGCACAGTTTACAGTTTAATCAAAACATGAAAAATAGAAAGGCCGAATAGTTGGCACAGTCTGAAAGTTTATTGCAAATAAACATGTAAAAGAGGCCTAGTGTCTCTTGCTAAAACCAGTATCCTTTCTTCTTAAATTTTTTGGACCCATCTCTCATCGACCGAGAGAGTATATATAGCCGGAGAGAAAACTCCCACCGCTTTGGAGAGCTGTAACAGAAAAGATCCCACAACCCCCCTGCAATGATGCCAGAATCAGAAGATTCTCAATGCCGTTACAACGACAATGAGTTAGAACACAACATCTGGACATCCAGGTGCAGGTGCGCCCTTCGTAATGATGGCAGTGGTCCCAGCCAAGCTCGAGGCGACAAGTGTCACCTACCGCTTCAAACGGCCATGACGAGTGGCACCCAATAGCATAATCTCCCTCAGCCAGCCTATCACCCGCTTCAAGGATCAGTTGTAAGGCACGTGGCAGCCTGTCACTGCCCGAATGAAAACCTCTCTCATTGATGTTGAGAGATTACGAAAATGCAACACGTGTCCAATGGGCTGAGGTCCTTGTTGCAGTGGAGAGAAAGCTGCATCAACCGGGTGCGAAAGACGCGTGACAGCATTTCGTAGCCCGCGGTTGTTCACCTCCTTGCTGTGTTGAAAGAGCTATGAACGGTTGCCACCTAGCGGAAGGTAGGGCCCGCCAACACCTTTTAGAAAGTAAAAAGAAAACCCTGTGCAAGCATTACGCAGCCTGCATTTGTTTAATTCCTTCCCGTATGAAAAGATTGCGATACGCCGCCACGTAGCAAGATGTAGGTCCCTCTGACAATCTTTAGAAATGATGGCCCCCGCAGAAGGCTTTCACAATCCACACGAAGCCTTTAAGGAAACAAGAGAAAAAACCTTCCGTTTGTGTGACATGTGGATGCCTAGCGCAGCCTCTCGGGACCTGAAAGGGAAGTCGTTACCCGAAGTTGCGAAGAGGAGATGTGCAAAGTGGTTGATCAAAACTTGATGGAAAGTCGAATAAACTCGGCGATGCATAGGCCGACAAACACACAATTACAAAAAGAACCCGAAGGGAGCTGTTTGAATATTTATTTTAACAACTTTTGGCGACTATTAGGGGCGTTTCAGATAAGGAACGAAGTTCCGAAAAATCTCTCTGGTTCGGTAGACCAGAGCTTTATTCATAGGGCGAATGGAGTCAGAGTTTGGAAAGAGCAGCTTGCAAGGGCGACCATTCACTTTTGGACAGCTTTGCTATGCTGTGCAAATTTTCTTGTGCCCCGCAGAGATCAATAGCTTCCTTGTGAGGCAGCACCTCAAGTAGGCTGGCGCCTGCTTGGATATGGAAAAATAGCTGCGAGAGTGGATGAATGATTGTCTCAATGTCGGCTGCCGTTGGGGAGCTGCCGAACTCTCTGAATGCCTCATGGTCGTTCTCCTTCTACTCAATAACCTCAACAATCTGTGTAGTTGTGGCAATGGAGCAATCCTCAAGGAACGGGGACGACAACCCCAACTTGCCTAGCTCAGAGAAACTTCCCCGAATGCCATCCAGTGCCTTACCTAGAAAAGTCACCGCTACCTTAGTGTGTTGGAAAGTGGAGTGACAATGAATGAATTTATTTGCTATTTGAGCAGCAATGTCCAGATCTTCGATACCCGCCCCGGCCAGGGTTTCATCCGAGACTAAGTATAGCTTGTTGAGCAAGTCCCTTGCCTTAGGAACCTTCTCTAGGATGAAACATGGGAACTGCTTAATTGTGTCGTGGGCCTCTTGATTGAGCCTTGATGCCTTGTCAATAAATCAGAGGGTAGGTTGCAACGTTAGGAAAAAGGTCTTGAATTTCTCCCAGTGAGAAATGTATAATTGCCTAACTAGCAGAATGACATCAGGTTGGGCAGGGGCAGGTAACAGAGAGGCTTTAAGCGAAGAAATCTCCGCGTCTCTTGAAATAAGGGCCTCGGCTAATTCTTCCTTCTTCTTTTTCTTGGAAGCCAACTGCTCCACATAGCTGCTCATTTCTTTATTCCAATTCTGTTTGGCTCAAGAGTGGTTCGCTGATTGCTCCTCCAGAGAAGCCTTTGTCTCTCGAAGTTCCTCCTCTACTTTAGTCTTCAGGCCTTTAAATTTGGCCTCTTTCTCTTGTATTCTTTGCTCACACTGTTCTTGTAGGTGCTCCAACTCCTCACCCTTTTGTGCCATCCCCTGACTATACTCAAGGCAGATGCGTTCAAGCTCTTCCTCTTTTAACTGTAAGCTCTGTCGCGCTGCCTGGTTCTGGCTTTGCAATTCTTTTACTAAGCCTGGATCAGCAATCTGGGTTTTTGCAAATTTTCCCTGAAGTCCGTTCCTCTCATTCTCTGCTGTTAGCGCCCTTTCAGTCATTTAGGCGATATCTGCCTCTAAGGATTTCTCCTTTGTTTCTAGAAAACTCACCCTTTCCCTGGCTACCCTGAGCTGCTCATCCTTCTTCTTTAACTGGCGACCAGTTTTGAGGAAGTCAGAAGTGACCACCCGTTGCATCTCCTTTATGATTTCGACCTTATCTTGTGGCCGGGCTACCTTCATGTCTAGTCCGACAACATAGATCTCATAGTCTTCGGGTTGCATTTCTCCCTGAGGTTTGCTTATCCTTGGGTACATGGTCGCGAATTTTAATTCCCGTCAGGCCTTGTCATACGAAGCTTGTACTCTAGGCTCGGCGGGAGCATTGCCATCATTTGCGTTGCGTTGCCTCATTCTATTTGCACGCGCCTCTTTTCCACAATCTATCTGTGCTATGAATTCAGCTGGTGATGAAACTAGCCCACCTGTGAAAGGAACACTAGAAGGCAGGGTATAGGAATAGGTAATTTTCATAGGCGCACGCATTTGCTTCTTCTGGAGAGTGACTGTTTGTGGAGAAAAGTGTGGCACATTCCATAGCTTGGCCTGAGAACTATCAACAGGGCTAGGAATTTGTAGCGGCTGAATCGAGGATTCAGTTGTAAGGCTCATTGGCTGGGGAAGGAGAGTTGCTGGCTGGGTATCAGCTTGTTGCAATGGAAGAGGATCAGTAAGCATAGCGGAAAAAGAATGGGGGCCGACAGGGGGAAATTTTTTCGAAAGCAAGGTGAGGAAAGTCTGAGCGGTAGTGGTAGGCGTGAGCATACTCGTACGAGTAATTTTAAATGGGTGGGCCTGTGAAAACTGGGCAAATCCAACCGAATGAGTTGGACCAGAAGCAGAAGGTGGAGGGCTTGGACCTATGGCAGGAGTTGCCAGTGAAGCAGGGGCGGATATGAAGGAATGAGATGCAAGAGAAGAATGAGTGAAATATACCTGTTGACTGGTCGGTGGTGGTTCTAGGATCGTTCGTGACTCTCCCGAAAATTCTGGTATTTGGCTAGCAGTGGGCGCTTCTCCTCCGGTGGGTTCTTGCAAAACCCCTCCGATAATACTTTCCGTGCACTGCCTTTTTGCAAGTGGACACTCACTAACTTCGGCAGTCGGATCCTTCTGCTGAGGCATTAGCCTGGCCGGTTTAGCAGCCCAAGTTCGTGTATGCAAGCCTCTTGATATATTAAAGTGTACGTTCGTGGCCACATAGGTAGCCTACTTGGAAGCTTTGCCCTTTTGCGTTGAGGAGGACGATGCCACTGCTTCTTCTTCATGCTCCTCGGATCCCTCTCCCTCTTTGCTCCTGTCAACACTAGAGCTTGGGCTAGGGTGGCCCTCCTTCCACCATCTATCAAATTCCTGGTCATGCTTCAGCTGATTATAAGGAGTATCCAACTGTGCTATTTCCTGGCGATATTTCCAGAAAGCTCTTATTTTTTCATCACTCTATTCCTCACCCCTCTTCAACTTGTTGTACATGCTACATTCCATCGAAATATTATCCTTGGCCACAACCACTGGAAAATAGAATTTGTGCCATGGGCCTCTAGTGTCCAACATAGAGATTTGCGATAATTCAACAAAATCCTCATCTCTATCCGTCCGCGGATTAAGCCATTTTTCCCAGTATGGTCGAGAAACATGGGTAACTTTCATATGTGGCTCTGGTAAGTCGTTGAAAGGGTTGTACTTCCACTTATCGTTTACAGTACCAACTCTATATGTGCCATCTTCTCTTCTAACAACTTGTGCGATTGTTTTTTAATCAGAGTTACCGACTTGAAACTCTTTGGACAAGAGAAGAATCCCTTCTTCTTGACCCTTCCGCTCCTACAGAAAGTGAAATCAATGGCACACACTTGCTGAAAAATTTCTAGCGCAAGAACTCTATCCGTAAAGCAAGTTGGGAGTAGGAAAGGTTTTCCAGTAAAACCCCGCATTCGGAGGATTGTAAAATCCCTACCTAAAAACCAGTCACAAGCAGGGTGTAGCTCTACATAAATCCAGTCTGCTCCTTGGTGAGCCGGACAATATCACCTTCGCCGATTAAATCATTCAAAACTGGGGCTATGAAATAGTCCGCGAACGCATAATAGTCATATGATGCGGAAAGGAAAGGCGTCCATGTAGACACCGACTTTCTTTTATTCTGCTCATCAAAAATTGATAGCGGAAAAAATCAAGCGAAGAAATCCGGATTCTGATGCAGGAACATGTGGACCAAGTAGGAAAGAAATCTAAACTTCTTTTCCGCCTGATAATTCTCAATTTGCTGTCTCATTTCTTCAATCATGAACTCAGCAAAATCATACCAGAAGAGTTCATGCTGCTTGCGAAACTGTATTGCAGGTCCTAGCTGAAAAGCCTCTATCTTCTCATCAGAGTCTCGGCCGCAAACAAATGCCAGCATGGACATGGTGTCCGAAAGATCATCGTGAAATGAACCACGTGATAATGGGATACTTGGTGCTTTAGCGGACACGATACCTTTCTTACCAGTCTCTTCTATCAAGAACTTAGAGCTGGTTTTCATCTTCCTCCATATTTTCTCCCCCTTGCTTGGGCGAAAAGGCTCGATAGTCTCCTTCCTCCTACTTGGATCCGAGATATATAACATGTTCCAGATGGCTTCTGGGCTGATATGAACCCTTAAATTGTGACCTTCAATATAGTGGGTATCTGGATTATAGCGCTAAATAGCTGCATCGACCACTTCTAGGCAATAGTGCACCAATAGGACCATGTATTGTGGGAGACCACTATACCAAACTCTACTTGCCGTGGATTGGTCCACCTTTGTTGCTGATAACCTTGCACAAGCTACCTCTTTGAGGGATTTAGGGTTCTTTGCAAGCTTTGGGTCATAGATATTGTTCCATTCTTCTCCAACCTTTTTCTGGTTACTCCATTCCTTGGGTCTATCCAGCTCTTCTGTGTGGGCTCTTCTCATCTTCGCGGGTATACCAGGCGTGGCGTACGCTACATCCTCGTAGACATATACCTCAACTGAGGAACGAATAGCCGTGAATAGTTCCTAGCTAATCCCCTCTTGCATCGGCTGAGCTGAAGATTCTGACATTTTTCTTTCTCTAAAGATTTTGTAAACTCCTGGCCTGCAAATATGCTTTCTCTAGATAGACAGACAGAAAAAAACTCTGCACTTCCCTTGCGTTTGTAAAAGCTTTTGAAATATTAAGCCTTTTCATGCAATAATAGCAACATTTCCCAAGGTGGTAGGCGAGAGCAAGCCTTTTGCATTTAATTCGGCATGTACCGTTAATCTTGCATCTCATGCAAGATGAACTGATTGTTATTCCGAGGCGGCCAGATTTCATCATTACATTTGGGCGATCGTTTGATACGCCCTGATCTCCTTGGAAATTGAGCTTGCAACTGGCCTTCTAACCCTGCGTTAGAATGCGCTAGCAATTAATATCCTGGTCGGAATGATTACGTCAAGCAGACGATCATCGCCTGAAAAGATATGAGTATCGTCTTGGGCTCTGGGACGCGCTTGAGAGATGATACAATAGCCTACGGCCATACGTCCCTTCACCAACAAGCGCCACCTTTTTAAAACTAATTAATCAACTTCATTTAATTAAACGCACCTTGAGCTGTGCTATCATGGATGTACTGGCCCAAAAATGTGAACAAACGTAGACTCAACTTTCGAGATAGCAGCTAGCATATCATCACATTTTTTAGAGGCGGATTGGCATGTGCCTTGTTAATTTTTCTATAAATAGGCCAGTAGATAGTGAAAAAAACATACTTAGCATTTAAGAGGTGATAGGTCAGTAGCAGAGTGCTAAGCAAGTCCTTTCATAGGTTAGTGGTGAGCAAATTTGGCATTATCTTAGAAGACTAGGGACAGTGTCAGAACAATGGATACCCCAATTTGTCTAACCTCGTATAAGTCACAAACGGCGTTCTTAGGTGAGATTTCCACTAGGAGGCTGAAAATGATGATGAAGAATAAGCACTCTCTAGTTTTGGTAGCCATTAAGTGGGTCCTAGGCAAGGATTGCATAGAATAGGAGGATAAGTATAGGGTGAATACTGACGTATGCCCTCACTTTGTAGTGTCCATGCTGGACATTTGAGTTCCCCGACCACTTATCCTGAAGCTGGTTAAAGAAATATTCCTGAAGAAATACCTAAATGGGTTTGGTGACGTCGTTGCACATGCTGCATATGGGATAGGCCTACCAACAGCCAGTGACCTGCGTCGCTTTATTGAGGAAGAAGCTGTCGTCGTTTGGCTGCCATTTCTCAGAGGATTCCACATGCAGACCCATGACCAGCACCAGCAGAGGGTTACTTAGGCCCTACACTTCCTGTTTCGGAGCTACAACATGATACCTTTCTACGACGTAGACTGGTACACAGACTTCAGGAACCTGGTGTTCCACCACCATTGGCGGTTGCACCAAATGATGCTACCAGTGCCGTTGAGGAGCCCGTGGATGAGGAAGAAGTGGACGCTGCAGTGAATGCGTCGATTGCTCCAGTCATGCCTTTGGATAGATAACCCTTTTTCCTGCTTGCTCAAAATGTAACTCTCCTACTTTAGATAAGCCTGATAAAAGGCTATCGTATATAATATACCCTGATACTTGTACATTTTGAAAATCGGCCTCCCAGCCATTTTGTAACCAAAGAACATATATATAAATATATACTTATCGTTTTAAGGAAAATCCATGCTTTTTTTGTTTCTGTGTTTAAAATTTTCTGGGTTTGCAAGTTTTGTATGCTATTTCTCTGTGCATGAGTGTATTTTGTGTAAATCAACTCTGGTGTTTTACCCGCCAATGATAATAAGCAAATACGTAGAAAGACAACTGATTTTAGAAAAAGAACATGCCAAACACGAGAAAGAAAATAAAAGTGCTATTTACATCTGTACAAGGTATAGCTTAATGCCTAATGGAACAACTTAAGATGAATCCCATTGACCGAGATTCCTAATGGCTCTTGTTCCATATTTTTCAGCTCAAAAGTGTTGTGTTGCCTGCACCGAATGATTTTGAAGGTCCCTCCCATAGGCTATCAAACTTACTGTGCTGACCTGGCTTTGCAGCCCTGCTATCATATTTTAGCACTAAGTCTCCACTTTTCAGACCTTGGTCGGAAGCCTTCTTGTCAAACCATCGTTTGACCACCTGTTGACGGCTTGTCATTGCTATTAGGGAATTTTTCCTTTTTTCTTGTACTTCCAACAGTTCAGCGAGCCAAACCTCCATGGCTTGATTTTGTTCTATCTCAAGGGACTTCAATAACTATATTGCTGGGATCTCCATAGAGATAGGTAACAGTGCCTCCTTTCCATATACCAACTCATAAGGCGAAGTCTTAAGGACTTGCTTAGGATTTATTCGATTTGCCTAGAGGGCTTTTCAGAGATTTTTATGCCATTCCCTCTGGTGCTTTGAGCCAACCTTTTTTAGGAGTCAGACTAAGCTTTTGTTTGTCGACTCAGCTAGACCATTTCCTTGTGGATAATAGTTTGATTATGTTTTAAGGAATATGCCATTCTTTAATGCAAAGTGACATACCTTTGTACCTAGAAATGCTCTGGCATTGTCCAAAATGATTGTCTTCGGAGGGCCGAACCTTGTCACTAGTGCTTCAAAGAAGTCTACAATTTTTGTTTCTATTGCACCTTTAAGGGGAACAGCCTCCGTCCACCTTGTGAAGTAGTCCGTAGCGATTAGAATCCACTTATGTCCAGTGCTAGAAACTGGGTTGATCATTCCAATGAAGTCCAGACCCCATTGCACAAACGGTTCATCTGCTACTATAGGTTTGAGGGGCATCGCTGAATTATTCCTTCTGTCAGAGAAGAATTGACATTTTTTACAAGCCCTTACCAGAGAGTGGGAGTCATTGAAAAGTGTAGGCCAGTAATATCCAGCTCGCAGGACCTTGATGGCGGTAGTTTTGGTGGAGAAATGTCCACCTTCGTCACTATTGTGAAATGCGTCAAGGATCCTCTGCACCTCCCCTGAAGTAATGCATTGCAGGAGCACACCATTGAAATTTCTTTTGAAAATGACTCCTTCTATCAGCGTATATCCGCAATTCTGAAGCCGGTAATACCTTCTTTTTTGGGATGAGAGGCTTGACGGATACCTTCCGGTTTGCATGAAGTTCATTCTATTTGTTAGCCAATTGTCTTTCGATCCTGATTCATTTATCAGGATGAGATCTAACTGTTCCTCCTTGGTAGGTACCTCCTCGTTCTATGCCATATACTCACACAGTCCTCTGCTTTTAACAGTCTTAGTAGGCCTGACCTCGATGTCATGCTCCAAGATTTTGGTAATCCAATTAGCCCTTTTTTCTGTGATCTCTCCTTCCATGATGTATTCACACACACTAGAATGTGCGACATATACCAGAACCTTGTTGCAGGAAATTAGATGGCAAAACTTTTTAAGTCCCTTTACTATTACAAAGGCCTGTCTTTCGACGAAGTTATAATTCGCCTCATATTATTTTAGGGTTCAGGAATAGAATGCCACTGGATGCTCTCCCTTTCCTTCACTATCCTTTTGAGTCAGAATAGTAGCAATACTGGACTTGCTACTAAAGGCATACATTATAAAATCTTTGCATTGATCTGGATTAATCAGCATCGAGTTGTGGAGATCGCTTCCTTGACCTTTTCAAAAGTCTCCTGAGCTTTCGTTGTCCATTTGAAAATTTGATCCTTTTTTAGCATTTGGGTGATCGGCCTAATCATTCCCGCGAAATCAAAAATAAATTTGCTGACGAAATTTACTTTGCCCAGAAAAGACTGGACACCTTTCTTATTTACCGGAAGGGGAAGCTCCTTGATAGCCTTTACTCGTTCAGGGTCAATTGAAATACCTTGTTTAGACACAACATGCCCCAACAGCTTACCCTGCGGTACTCCGAATACACATTTCTTAATTCAGGGAAACCCCGAACTCCTGGAACTTTTGAAAAACTAATTATAAATGATCAAAATGATCATCGTTACATTTAGAGAACACAATAAGGTCATCCAAATAGATTAGAATAAACATATTGATCAGTTCGCTGAATGCGACGTCCATTGCCCATTGGAAAGTTGCCCCTGCATTGGATAAACCAAAAGGCATTTTAGCATATGCAAATGTTCCCCACTTGGTGGTGAACATAGTCTTGTGCTGATCTCCTTCTTTAACTTGAATCTAGTTATAGCCAGAGAAGCCATCTAGCAAAGAGAACATTTTTGATCCTGCGATAGTTTGGAGGATTGACTTCATAGAAGGCAATGGATAGTGATCCTTCAGAGATGCTCTGTTCAGGTATCGGAAGTCCACGCATAAGCGGATATCGCCATTCTTCTTTCTGACTGGTACCAGGTTTGATACCCAAGTACTATGTTTGATTGGGAAGACAATACGTGAATCAATGAGCTTGGTTAGCTCTTGTGCCATTAGGGCCTCAACTTTAGGGTTGACTGGCATTTGTTTCTGTCAGACTGGATTTGCATCTTCTATTAGTTCAATAGTGTACTGAATGATGCCAATATCGTAACCCTCCAAATCATCATAGGACCAGGCCACTACTCCATATTTTCCACAGAAATTGATAAGCCTTTCGTTATCTCGTTGTGGGACATCTTTTCTGACCCAGAGATTCTTGTCATCGGAGACCTGAAGGTCCTCATAATCACTTTTGTCTGCTAGGAACTTTCGCTTATCATTTTGGGCATCGTTACAATCGAAAAAGTTTTCGAGAGTAACTAACCCTTTCGGAAGTTTATTTGACTTGAGCTGCATAATTTGTCCTTCATAGGCCTCGGCGATCTTTGGTTGAAGTTGATCAGCAAATTCCCCTGAGTGCTGGATAAACGAGGTGATGTGCTCATCGCTCTCAAAGACTTGCCAACTTTGATCATTGTCAAGAATTGCTGGTCGAACAAGCACTCGCATTGAATATTTGTTCCGAAGCAAGTCAGAGACAGGATCAAACTAAGCACCGATCACCGCCATGCGATCTGCATCGCTATTATGCATTCGGGGAACGATCAGGATGTTGAAAGCTTCAAAACCTTCAATCAGGTCATAGATTCGATGCCGATAGGATCTCATTTAGACATTCTTCGCTGTGGAAATTCCCCAGACCTGATTAACTACCAGTTCAGAATCTCCGAACACAATCAATTGCTTAATACCCATTCGTTCCGCTAGGCTTAGGGCTTGGATTAATCCTTCATATTCAGCTTCATTGTTTGAATAGGCGAATTGGAATCGGAAAGACCTCAACAAATTTTCATTATGAGGGGATAGTAGACATACCCCTGCTCTAGCACCTACTTTGCTTCTTGCTCCGTCGAAATACAATGTCCATAGCTCATTTTCTTGGTTACTGTCGGATTCTTTGGCGACCTTTGGAAACACCTGGTCTTCATCATAAATCACATATGTGCCCAAACCCGTAGCATGATAATTCTCGAAAGGGTCATTATTTAGGTGTTCGCTCAACAGAGCATCTTCCTTATCATTACGGTCTCCAATCACCTTTTCTTCCTCTAGCATTTCAATGTTATACATTTCCTCCTTGGTGATAGAGGTATGTGCGGCCTCAAAATTGATCAGGGCCTCATCTGCCACGTGTTCAGAATGTAGATCCTCTGATTCTATCTTCATTTTTGCACCATGCTTGGTCCTAAGTATTAGATGTGACCAATCTAAAGACAAATATCCGCCCACCTTTGAAGTAAATTCTCAGGATAGACAGAGACCAAACATAGGAGGAACATCTATGATCACTGTATCTTGCGGGACCGTGATACTTGGGCAGGAAAATAGAGTTAACGGAAGCGCTTTGATAACACCCACAGTATCAACTTTATTTCCATCTAGCTGCATCACCCCCTTCTTCATAGGTTCGTAGCTGAGACCCAAGGCTTCGACTATCAGTTTTGGCATAACCGTTGTACTAGCCCCATAATCAATCATAGTGTTGTGTAATAGCTTTTCCCCTACAATGAGAGTCAAGAAGAAGGGTTGAGGTTTCGGCCTACTTCCACCTTCCGCATGGGGTTCCTTCACTTTGTCTGTAAGAACCTTAGCTAGTGGCATTTGATAAACCACCTCTGTACTGGCAGACAGCTCTGTTGGTGCTGAGTTGATCTCTTGCTGAAGTGCCTTCTGTAGCATAGTCTTCTGTTCCGAGATAGCTAGAATATCCCATAAAGACACATTTGCAGATGATTTCTTCAATTGCTCCACCACATTGAAAGGTGGCAGACTTGGAGATTTCTGCTCCTTGCTTCTTGCTATAATAATTTCCTTCCGCAGTTGAGGAGGTGAAGGGACGGTTGATGCGCCGAAAATTTGATCGGACACACCCTTGCATTGCGGGCTGTCCGGAAGTGAAACAACGGACTCACCGATGAATCTCCTCTTTGAGCGTGTGTTGTAGTCAGGCTGTACCTACGGCGTTTCAGCTACGGATGTGTCATTGGCAAACACCGTTTCCTCGTCTTCCATCTAGGAGAAGAGCACATGATCAGGAGCAATATCAGACTTTTGCTCTAAGGACATTCCTTGCATTTGCGCGGTAAGGACCGCATTCTCCATTGTCGAGGTACATATGTATTCTCCATTTGCTATTGTAGTACCTTGACTATGTTGCTCTGCTACCTTCTGTTGTAAGTTGCCACGCGGACAATTTCGGGGCATATGCGGATCATTGCAGGGGAAGCACCATGGATTGATGTCATCAATAAGATTGTTTTGTCCCGCGGTTAATTCTCTACTTGAGCTTGGCGACGCACCTACTAGTGGCGTAGGCACTGGAACAATTTGGTTTGTAGTCGGTGTTGGTGGATTAGTGCGAGGCGCACTCTGATATTGATTTTGCTGGTAAGTACACCGTCCGCCTTGATAGTTTTGATATGCAGGCCGCGGGGGCATTGCTTGGTTCCGCTTGAGAGTTGTTATGTCATTTGCCATAGTTCGTAACATCTGCTTGAGGTCGCTTATTTCATCTTTGGAAGAACCCGATGTGGAAGCCAAACTTTCAGGAGCAGTCGCATATGAGTACACCGATTGGGCAGTTGCTGGCGCACTAGTCGATGCGGCCTCTTGTGCAGAGGTTGATATTTCAAGAAATATCAGCATAATAGGTTGAGGAGGCAATTTTTTGCAATCTATTAAATGATTCTCGGCTTTGATAGCGGTAGCATAAGCATCTGGTAGAGTGGCTCCTCCCAAAGACTTGATCATCACAGAAATGTCAGGTTTAATGGACTTCAAGTAAAATATGAATGCCAATTCCGGGGTCGGGCGGATAGTCACAGGAATCCTCTACCAATTTGAGTGAAATCGAGCATTGAAGTCCGTCAGAGCCTCCTGGGGGGCTCGTCTTATGACAGATAGCTGATGATATAGCGAAGAACGATCTCCGTCATTTGAGAACCTCTCATAAAATGGGTCTCCGAGTTCATCCCAGGTGCAAATTGAATTAGGAGTTAGCATTCGGTACCAATCCAAGGCCTTTCCTTTGAAGGATGTAGCGAGGAGCCTCAAGGCTACATTCTGTGCTGTAATACCGTGTACTAGACAAACATCTGCTACATCTTGCAAATGTTCTGCTGACATTTTTGTGTTGTCTCCAGCAAATTTGAGAATAGCTTTCAGGGCCGAAACTAGGATAGCGCTCCAAACAGCTGGCGCTACCAGGGCTACCAGGGGACTTCCAGCATCCCATGATATGTAGTTCCTATTCGTGGCCGGCAACATGGTGAGAGGAAAAGGTGGTGGGAATGGAACGGTTACCAGCTGATTTGTGACTTGGACTATCCCTAATGGAGGTACTAGTAAACTTGGGTTACTTGCGGTCTGGGATCTAGTTACAGGCCGATGGCTCATACACCCTTCTATAAGGCAATTTCATTAATTCGGGTCCCACTGGGCGTGCCAGAAAAATGACAAACTGTTAACGCCAAAAATTGACGAGGTAACAATGCCTTATGGGAAACTCAGTTCAAGGGGGACCTCTTTGCGCCAAACTGAGTGACCTCCGAATTTTAAAGAAGCTGGCTTCTTCTATAATGGGTTTTGGAAAGGGAAAATGAAACATATATAATGAAGCAAAGTCTTATCTAAGGCGATGCGCCAAAATTTGCTGATGGGCATGATAAATCATAGATTTAGGGGCCTGAATGGTGTTGTCACGTTCCAAAACGTCGGAGACTTAAAAGCTATAACATACACACTTCATTTATTGACATAAAATAATATTACATACATCCTTACTACTAAGAAGAGTCATTTAGACATGATTTAGATAAGCAAGCTTGTATTCAATATATAGAAGTTCTTTCAAATGAAATGCTTAAGACAATATAAAGCACAGTTTACAGTTTAATCAAAACATGAAAAATAGAAAGGCCGAATAGTTGGCACAGTCTGAAAGTTTATTACAAATAAACATGTAAAAGAGGCCTAGTGTCTCTTGCTAAAACTAGTATCCTTTCTTCTTAAATTTTTTGGACCCATCTCTCATCGACTGAGAGAGTATATATAGCCAGAAAGAAAACTCCCACCGCTTTGGAGAGATGTAACAGAAAAGATCCCACAACCCCCTGCAATGATGCCAAAATCAGAAGATTCCCAATGCCGTTACAATGGCAACGAGTTAGAACACAACATTTGGACATCCAGGTGTAGGCACACCTTTCGTAACGATGGCAGTGGTCCCAGCCAAACTCGAGGCAACAAGTGTCACCTACCACTTCAAACGACCATGACAAGCGGCACCCAATAGCATAATCTCCCTTAGCCAGCCTATCGCCCGCTTCAAGGATCAGTTGTAAGACACGTGGCAGCCTGTCGCTGCCCGAATGAAAACCTCTCTCATTGTTGCCGAGAGATTGCAAAGATGCAACATGTGTCCAATGGGTTGAGGCCCTTGTTGCAGTGGAGAGAAAGCTGCATCAACCGGGTGCGAAAGATGCGTGGCAGCGTTTCGCAGCCCGCGGTTGTTCACCTCCCTGCTGTATTGAAAGAGCTATGAACGGTTGCCACCTAGCAGAAGGTAGGGCCTGCCAACACCTTTTAGAAAGTAAAAAGAAAACCCTGTGCAAGCATTACGCAGCCCGTATTTGTTTAATTCCTTCTCGTATGAAAAGCTTGTGATACGCCGCCACGTAGCAAGATGTAGGTCCCTCTAACAATCTTTAGAAATGATGGCCCCCGTAGAAGGCTTTCGCAACCCACACGAAGCCTTTAAGGAAACAAGAGAAAAAACCTTTCGTTTGTGTGACACGTGGACGCCCAGCGCAGCCTCTCGGGACCTGAAAGGGAAGCCGTTACCCGAAGTTGCGAAGAGGAGATGCGCAAAGTTGTAGATCAAAACTTGATGGAAAAGTCGAATAAACTCAGCGATGCATAGGCCGACAAACACACAATTACAAAATGAACCTGAAGGGAGCTATTTGAATATTTATTTTAACAGAAACCAAGGATGTCGATGTCTCCCAGCTACTACTAAAGTAAGTATTAACTTGACAAGGAAATATACCAAACCATTATTAGCTTGACAATTCTAAAATATACCAAACCATTATATCATCTTTACTAAGATTGAGGTTTAGTTTAGATAGGTTCAATATACGATTTATAGTTTCCTTTTCAGTTATTCTTTCCTTCCTTATTCTTGTCGTAGGACTTCTTCAAGGTATTTTATATTTATTTGTAGTGTAGGAAAACACATAACCTTTCATTTTCACACTTTTTTGGGCCCGCCTTGCTTTGTTTATCCTTATTTATGTCTTAATTGGTCCTATTTTGCATCCACAAGCCTAATAATTTTTATCTTTTTATGGCTAATTCTGACAAACATCAAAGGGTAAATGCTAATATAATTATTTTGGCTGTGTGTCCCTAATTTTTGGATTGGGACTAAGATGCCACCTAGGGTTTCTTTGTCCTCCAAAGGTCTTGGGACCCTCTTTTCAAATACACCTTAAATGGGCCCCTTTTTGGAGTATGTGCCCCAAGTTTCAGGCCTTGGGACTAAGACGCCACCTAGGGCATCTTAGTCCCCCTCAAGTTATTTTTGGGATTTAATTTCAAATCTTGGCCGGATTTAGCCTCCTTTAATTTTAAATGGATTCATATGTCGGATTGGTGTGATGTAATTTTAGGATATTAAGCATAGATAAGTATAAATACAAGGTTCTTTCATTCATTTTCACAACAAGAATTTTGTGAGAGCATTCCTAATAGCATAATTGAGTTCACAAGAACATTCAAGAGAAATTCATCAAGCATTTAGAGGCACCATCAAGATTCAAGCATCATATCAAAGATATTCTTTCATCATGTGTGTTTTTGAGCTAACATTTGTGATGTAGGGTTTTGATTCAAGCAATTAATTCAAGTCAAGATCCATCAAGCATTCCTTTGATTCAAGATCTACATTCAAGCTATCCATTTCACACAAGTTTGCAGATTTCATAACAAGGGTTTGGTGAGTTGCAACATAGCATTTTGTTCATTCATCATTTCCCTTCATTCTTCTATTTCATTCCAAGGTTTAATTACCAACCAGGGGTTTGACCAAGGAAAACCCCCATTTACTAACAATCAACAAGTTTTTCCTCTCTTGCATGTTTGTGTTTTTAGATTTAGGTTGAAGACTTGAAGATCATTTGAAGTGTAAAGTTGCAAAGTTGCATTACAAAGTTTACATCTTCACAAAAAATCACCTACAAGCCAGTTCTTGCATTACTAGGTTTTGTGAGTTGAATGTCAAGTTTTCTTTTCCAGGCTTTTGCTTGGTGGTGAACCCTTCAAAGCCTAAAGAACCCCCCCAGGGTCTTCCTTGTTGAGAATTAACTCACCTTTGTGTTGATAGTCAATCCAATTTGGGAACCTAGGGAATTTTTGAATGATAATTGGAGAAGAGCGGTGTTATATGACCTAGACCATAAAGCACCCATTCCCCCATTAATCATTAATATTCTCTTAATCTCACTTTTAGGGTGATCTATGGTTTATTAATTGCTTCCTTTCTCTATATTTATTATTGAGAGTTGTAGAGAAAATGGTACTCAAGTAAGTTTATTAGTTTTGACATTTTAGTTGAGATAATTATTTTAAATCAAATGTTTAAGTTGTAGATGATGTTAAAATTATTTTTAATTGGTGTAAAAATATAATTGTATTGTTTATTATGTTGGTTGCATCTTGTTTGATTAATTTTTATTTATCTAAATCAAGCATTTTTAGGCTTTTGATGGAATTAAATTTTTTGGAGTTAAGAATCTTTGGAGGAATTTTCATGTTTTCTTGTAGTGAACCTCCACCAAATCTACATACTCCTCAACCAATCCAGTTGCTGATTTAAGAAAAAAACATCTAATTCTTGCTCTCTTATTGAACCCAAAACTTTAAATTTTTTGTATGAGCCTCTAAAAAATTCTTGTCTAAATGGAGCTTCTGAGCTTCCTAGTTCCTTTTTGAGCTTCTATCGAACAAATTAAATTGAAAATTTTATTTTTAGTTTGACCCCATAGGAATGTTTTTGTTGGGGTGAACACCATCTCATACCTTAGAGGATTTATGGATATTCAGATGGTTGCTTGGAATTTCACATAGAAAATGACCTGTATTAACCTTCTAAACACCTATTTTTAGTGTGAATCTTCTAATCACAAAATTGAGGAATGTACACTTGTGTCTTGGGCACCTCCCAAACCCATTATTTACACGTTTATTATAACAAGTAAAGAAGCTGGCTAGAACACAATGAGGAGTGAAAAAATTTTCCACCTCCAAGTTGGAGAAATGTAACGCACTAGCCCCTACAATCAAACACCATCAATATGCATGGAAAAATGACTATATCATTATGACCAAGAATCCAACTCTTAGTTATTCTTCCTAGTTAATCATGTGGCCTACCTATCATTTTCCAATTGTGAATTTTTTTATTAGCACTCAACCCTTGAGGTTCTTTTGAAGCCCATCAAATGACAAAGACTTTCCAAGAAAATAAATAAGTGGGAAGCTCCATTAATATTTAGTTTATGATTATGTTTGCCAACCTAATATCTATTGATAACCAATGAGTTTTTAGTGTTAATAGAAGATGATGGCCAACCACTAGAATTTGGTAAGAAATAGTGTTGATGAAGTTTGTGCATGTTTATACCGTGAGCACATAACCTTCATAACCTCTTGAATAATTATAAAAAATAATTTATGTATATACATCTATACCTAAAAGTAAAAGACTTGGTGTTCTTAATGATCATTATTAGATCTTGTTATGGTAATGATGAATATTTCAAACTTCCTCATTAGAATTATAACACACTGATTGATTCAAAAAGCTTTTGATACTTGTTTAAAGAAACACATAAATAATATATACAATATATGCCCAAGTAACTAACTAAATGCAATTTTAATGAATATTTGGAACTCCATGTAATAAATGCATGAGATCAAAGTGCAATGAATACATTAGTAACAAACCAATTGCAAGAAAGATGGGGTTTTGATATTGTTGATAAAAGAAATGAAATAATTATCGTGACTAATGTAAATATGGAGCCGTGACAATATTAGTCCTTGGTTGTGTGTATTTTAGAGCATGATCTTAAGATCTTGATGGATAATGGTGACTCATAATAGTAATGACCTAGGGGTGATGTTATTTTATTATTAGAAGTCTTAAGCACATGATTTAATCTTTTTGGCATGCACACCCACTAGTAACAAAAGCATAAAGTTGAGTCATCTTGAGGCTTAACAAAATACAAATTTATAACCAAAGGGGTCAAGATTGTGCGGGTAGACCTAAGTTAAATCATGACTGTAATAATGATCCTATCTTGAATCACAATTATGATGGTAACCATGACATAAATAGAAAAACATACATCTAAAAACTAAGATTAAATAAAAATAAAATAATATTTGAAGTGATAAAAAAATATGAAATAAATAAATAAAATTAAATGAAAAAACTTAATTAAATATAAATAATTAAATAAAATACAATCTAAACACACAAATACAAATCTTTTGTTAATTAACACATAAAAATAATATAATATTAATAACATTTATATATTGTTAATTAAAAAAAAATTATACCTAACATATTAGTACCATTTAAAAATTTAAAACACAAATTGTAACTCAATGGACATTATTAACAGAACATCGAATTGTAGCATGCCTACCTAAATATTCAAAGTGTGAGAAAACCCAGATCACCAAGAAAACTAATAACTAAATGATGGAACAAATGGAACACACAAATAAGAAATCTTTTAAGTTTGAGTCTTGATTGATTTATAAGCATACAATTGACACATCATTATCATCACCATTTAATTAAATAATGCATATCAGGTCATGCATGATTATGATGATAATCTACAATGTAAGAAAGAGAGACATGCATTAGAGATCCAGTTTACAAAAGCAAATAACATAAGAAGAGTGAAGCCAAATTATTGATTGAAACTCGTCAATGTTATTGCAGATAGTAGAGAAAATTGATTACAAACAAATTTCTATCTAGAGCTTTACAAACGATTGGTACCAACTTTTCACCAATTCCATTGTTAAATTGTAACATCACAAATGAACCCAAACCTATTTATTCAAAAATGACTACTACAATGCAACTGTTGCTTACTTTAACCCCTAGATTTTGGGTGGAAGTCCATCTATATTAACAATAACTACATGAATAAGAAGATTTGGGCATACTTATGGTTGAGTTTCATGGTAGAGGAAGTAAGTGGAAGTGCTTGGTTTATCTGCAGAAATAGAGGAAGAAAATACGACCATCTCCTGTGAAGAAGTGGTGAGAGGTGGATGACAATCTGGTTCTGAAAACATTATCTCAGAAAAGAAACCTTGTTCAAGAGGAGGATACGTTGGTATAGACATTGTAGGTTGAAGATGTGGCAGTAAGGCTTCAAATTTTAAGATTTGAAGCACTTGTCTCATTTTAGGCCTCATCCTAGGATCTAGGTGAGAGCACCACAGTCTAATCAACATCAACTGCTCCATTTCTTCTCTATTAAACTCTCCATTCAAACCAGCATCTGCTCCATCCAATAATTTCCCTTTCCCATACAAATCCCACACCCTCTCCAAGACCCACATGTTGCAATTTTCCCATATGCAACTTTTGACCTTTATGGAAGCAATTTCTAGAGCTACTATGCCGAACCTAAATACATTTGATTCTACACTAGCTTTTCCAGTGACTGCACATTTTGGAACCCTCCAAGAAATGTAAAGGAAAAAGTACTATTACTGCTCTTTAATAGATTGGGTGGCAGATGCAGCGGCAACATGAGATGTAAATTCAAAATTGAATTTCAAACTTAACCATCACAGTGATTGTCACTGTCAAGAGTCAGAGAAGCACACAAAGAACATAATGGATACATGAAATTTAAGAGGGCCCAAAAGCACCACCTAAGCGGTCAAAGCTTAGTGTGTGGTGTTTAAGCCTGGCCTGCACGGTTAAGCCTTTTACCCTAGATTTCCCCAGAAGCTTTGAAACTACCATGACACTAAATTCACCCTTGCCATTGCCTATATTATCTACTCCTACCCTTGCACTTTCCTTGCAGAGTGCACTTGGAGTGACATCTCCTAAATTTGGCAGAGGCTTGAGTTTGTTGGTAATGTTGGATAGTGTTTCTTGGTCTGAAAAACCTATCTGTTGCACCTTCAACCTGCCAAATTTAGCCCCATTGGTCTTGCCTTCAATTAATCCTAAAACAATTGCATTCTCTTGTTAGCAGCATTCCATGATTGGCCCATCGCTAAAATAGTAATGAAACTTGCTTGAAAATAAACCTAATTAAGTTCCAAAACCAACAAAAAAAATTGGCTGCATTCTTCTCTTCAACAATTGCAATCAACATAACACCCACAAAAATATCCCCAATTATACAACCTGTTTAAACAGTGACTAAGCATGATGAATTGGTACAAATACAATATAATACCAACCAGACTAAACTGGTTGCAAGTGGATTCTAGTATTCCCTCAGTGGAATTACCCTAAACATTGACAAATCTCACATTTTTTTTAACACAAGCAAAGGGATCCAACGGAGAATACAAAAAATGTTTGGTTATTTGATCAACAATCTTTCTACCAAATATCTTGGAATACATTTGTTTGGGGAAGCTTCAAAAGTGGCATTATGGTAGGACACAACTGTTTACTGTAGGCCAGCCACGTCTCCCCTTGCATTCAAACATGGAAAATTGTTAACAGAGTTAAAACCCTAATCGCCAGCTGTTTCAAACATCTGACAATCTGCACGAGCGTCTTCTATATTCGTGCGCTCTCTTGTCTTGGTACCTACACTGGACCTACCAGCCATTTGCAATCGTTAATCAAAATCAATAAGAGGAAAACAAATCTCAGAGGAGTTCACTTTCGAGCATATTTGCATCCGAGACTAAGAAGCATATAAGAAATATGGGGAAAACTGAATTGTCATTGGCCAATGCAACACACTTTCACTGTTTAAAGATTGAAGGAAAAAACAGGAACTAATAATGAACATGCTTTTATCTTCCTTGCAAGGGAACACATCACCCTAGGATAAATAGGATAGTTACTCCAAATAATCGATGAACATGTGGATATCTCAAGGTTAAGTTATAGGCTTCATGACCTCATCTTAAAATATAAATATATTCTACAATGGATGTTTAATTGATATTAAATCTAATTTATTCAAGGTCTTAGTTCCAAATTTGATAGGTTAGTATCTTTGAGATGTTCAATAGAGACAAATTAATCAAATTCAAAATTTGACTTTATATTTTATCTTCATTTGGGGTACCCTTTCTAAATGGGTGCTTTATAAATCCTAGTTGACTCAACCACTCAGTTCTAAAATTAACAATTTAATATTTGAGACTTCCAGCATACATGAAAGCATTACAAACTTAATTTTCCTTGGGGCACTTATGTATGATACTTATGATACAAAGTTTGTAATGTCCCCTTTTGGTTTACCTACAAATTTTGTCTTTCAATCTTCTAATTTCAGATATCCAATAGGTTCCGAGCCAATATTTTTTATGCTAAATTTTCAATCCTATGAAGAGCTCCTTCCAAAGGCTAATTATGGCTTGATTTTCAGATCAATGATATATATATATATATATATATATTTGTGTGTGTGTGTTTAAATGATTTGTTGTTAAGTGTATATATTAGACATGAATTGTCCCCTTTAAATATATTTTAATTTATAAATTTGTACACTACTTCAAATCTGTATATACTAATGGTGTATGAAAATACATAAATGGGGTTGAATAGGTATCTCCTATAAGCTTTGATAAATATATAGTATAAATGTCTACGTGGCTAAGGTTGCGGATTGGACCCCTCTATAACAGATTGCGGTTCAAAATGTTGGAATATTATTCTGCAGTTAGCAAACTTGACAACTCAACCCCACGTCACCTGAAGAATTTCAACTTGCAATAGCCCAATGTATTCCCCCAACATTTATTTTGGTAGATAAATTTGAAATTCAAATTGTGTGCTTATTTTTTGGGCCTGTTATAACCAACAAACACCTGCAACAATTAATGAAGTTAGGTGAGTTTGAATTTTGAATCAAGCGCTCATTCTCATGAGCATTTTGAAGTAAGACAAAAAGAATGTCTTTGCAACCATTGGAGTTAGAAGATTTTTTGTATTAGAAGGTGACTCTGCAACAACAGATGAAATGGAGAATGTTCAGCACAGAACCAGTGACAACAAAAACACAGAAGGAATGTTTTAGCAGACACAACACATTGTCAGCTGCAGCTACAGGATTGTAGCAGTTTATGTATTTCGGTGTGAGAGTAGCACCATTTGTATTGGACATTTGTCCAAGTTAGTTTAGTTTTTTTTTGGTCATGTAAATCAAAGAATATCCTCTGAGTTTTTATATTTTAAAGAAAGCAAGGAATATATGCAAGGTTAAATTAAGTCTGTTTATCTTGTTGTCACTATGCATACTCTGTGCGTTTTTTGTGTGTTTATTTTCTGTTCTGTCAGTCCAGTAACAACAGTGAAGTTGTGTATCAGTACCCTTGCCGCCCAACAAGTGGTATCAGAGCCCTATTTTTCTAGGCAGTCAATCAATCAGTTTGTTATTGTGGGTAAAGCCCTAGGTTATCTAGGCATTGTCTAATCTTCTCAAATTTGAGAAAGATGGTAGGAGGTGAGAGCAAAGGTTGGCAGTAGCCATCGAATTTTGATGGAAAAAATTATGACATATGGGCTAAGAAGATGAGAACCATCTTATTTGCAAATGACCTATGAGAGTTGGTCACTAATGGGTTCAATGATATCACAGACCCAAATGCATTTGCAGCCCTTTCAAATGCACAAAAGAATCAATTGAAGGAGACCCATATGAAGGATGCAAAAGCCCTCAGTTTGATTGAGGCAGCCTTGAGTGAGGCTATTTTCCCACGTATTGCAGCATCAAACTATGCAAAACAAGCTTGGGATATATTGCAAAATAGTTATAAAGGGACTGACAAAGTGAGGTTGGCTAAGTTGCAGCTCTTGAGAAGAAATTTTGAGACTCTACAAATGAAAGATAATGAGTCCATTTCAGATTTCCACACTAAAGTCTCCACCTTGGTAAATTAGCTGAGAGTCAATGGAGAAACAATGGAAGAGAAAATTATTGTTGAGAAAATCCTAAGAAGTCTACCTACTAAGTTTGATTATGTAGCAGTTGCCATTGAAGAGGCAAAGGACTTGTCTCAAATGACCATAGATGAGCTGATGGGTTCACTACAAACCCATGAGCAACGATTGAATAGATATGCTCCTTCCCTAGAGCAAGCATTCAAAACTCAGACCAATGCAAGAGGTCGGGGAAGAGGAGGAAACAATAGAAGAAGAGGTCAAAGAGGTAGAGGCAGAAACAATTTTGGAAGAAGAGGTTCTGACAACACAGAGGAGACAAGCAGCTCACTGTCAACAAACCAGAACAAGAGGATGAACAATAGTTCGAATGAAAGGAGTGACAAGAGTAATGTGCAGTGTTATTACTATGACAAATATGACCATTATGCTAGTGGGTGTAGAAAGAAGTGGCGTGACCATGGAGGCCAGAATGCTAATGTAGCAAATGAGAACAAAGCTGAAAATGACAAACAGTCACATGTATTCATTGTTTGCAACCTTGTTGAATGCAGAAATGATGAAGTATGGTACTTGGATAGTGGATGCAACAACCACATGAGCGGTAACAAGAATTTCTTTACCTCCATTGACAATAGCATAAAAAATGAGATCAAAATGGGAAATGATGAGAAGGTTCCCATCATTGGAAGAGGTGTAGTTAGCATCCAAACCAAGAATGGTGAGAGGTAGCAAATTCAAGATGTTTATTATGCCCCTGACATGAAACATAACCTATTGAGCATTGGAAAAATGGTCCAAAATGGTTACAAAATCCTGATGGAGAATGGAAAGTGCAAGATATTTGATAGAGGAGGCAACAAAAGAGTGATGGTTGCAGTGTAGATGACGAGAAACAAAATGTTTCCTCTCAGGATGCACATAGTGTTTGTGACAGGAACAACAGACCGTCAGCAACAACATTGTTCACTGACATTGACAGCAGTTTCAAAATAGTTGATGGTCGAACAACAGTCTGCATTCAAGACAATCTTCAAAGACCCATCCAAACTATGGCATTTAAGGTATGGGAAGTTAAGCTTTTCAAAATTGAGTTTATTGTCTAGGAAAGGAATGGTTAGGGGTTTACCATCCATTGTAGAACCCAATGGCAAGTGTGAGGCTTGCATTTTAGGAAAACAACATAGGAAGCCTTTCCAATCTGGGTATTCTAGGAGAGCAAAGGTACCACTAGAGTTAGTGCACTCAGATTTATGTGGACCCATGAAAACCCCCACTTTAGCTGGAAATACATATTTCATGACTTTCATAGATGACTATAATAGAAAAATATGGGTCTATTTTTTGAAAAATAAATCGGAATCCTTTGAGAAGTTTAAATGGTTTAAGGTAGCAGTTGAGAAGGAGAGTGGTCATTATATCAAAGCCTTTAGAACAGATAGAGGGGGAGAGTATATCTTCAATGAATTCCTAAATTTTTGTAGGAATGAGGGGCATTCACAAACAATTTATAACAAGGTATACCCCATAGCAAAATGGAGTGGCAGAAAGGAAGAATAGGACCATTCAAGATATGGCGGAAAGTATGTTGAAAGCAAAAGGGTTGTCACACATATTTTGGGGAGAAGTTGTAGCAACAACAGTCTATATATTGAATAGGTGCCCCACAAAGGTTATCTTTGATAGGATTCCACAAGAGGCATGGACAAACATCAAATGGAGTGTTGAGCACTTAAGGATATTTGGGTGTGTGGCATACACACTTGTGCCAAAAGAAAAGAGGAAAAAAATTGATGACAAAGGAGAAAAGTGTATCTTCATAGGCTATAGTGAGGAGTGAAAGGCCTAAAAATTGTACAATCCCATCACCAAAAAGGTTGTAATCAGTAGGGATGTTATATTTATTGAAAATGAAGCATGGGATGGAATGGTGGATGACACCATAGGTATTTCAGTTACAATACCCATTGATAATGAAGAAGTTGCAAATGATAGCAACATAGGGGGAGCTCATGAGAGCAGTAGCCCAACAAGAAACCA